>PVKA01004325.1:0-47527 GCA_004027165.1 Ctenomys sociabilis
GTCACAGGAAGAGAAAACTTTCTCTCAAGCTCTCACAGAGAGCAAACTGGTCAAGCATTTGACGTGACTCATCCACATGGATGACACAGACAAAGGAACTACAGAATAATGTACAGGACTACAAGATAAACCCTGAGAAGACTTCAATGACCACATAGGAAATATAAAGTACATGTGTTGGTATATAAGTTTGGATCTACCTAGGTCTTAACCATCCAGCAGAAAAGTATAAAGGTATGAAAATGAAGTATACATCGTGAGCCCATAATATTAAGCTGAGCTGTAAATGGATATGGTCGACAATTTCTTTGAATGACTCCCTATGGTTGCAGAATGCTAGACTGTGTTGGATTGTGGTGTCGAGTTCAAGCACATGTATTGAAAGAAACTAAAAACAGAAGAGTACATATTGGGGAAAAAGAATATGCACTGTGTGAGTCATTTGATCTAAAATTCTAAAAAATACAAGCTATGATGACAGAAAGATGATTGACAATTGGGAGGGTTGGGGAGAGGAGGAGGGAGGGACTATAAAGGTGTAAATCTAGGGCAGGACGGACATGTCCACTCTCTTCACCAAGATGTGTCCATGGTTAAGTCAGAGTCAAGACTCATGCAATTGTATGATTCACGTGCAACTGTATGTCCTGGAAATATACATATTCTTACAATACATGCCAATAAAAATTCTTGTTTATGTCCTTTACTAATTCATTCTAGAGCAGTACCTCTCCAACTCTAATTGGCACTTGAGTCCTCTGAGGATCATGTTGGGGTGCACACTCTGATCCGGTGTGTCGAGAGGTGACCTGGGGCTCCACAGTTCTAACAAGTGGCTGGGTGATGCCATCACTGCAGATATTCAGGTCACACTTTAGGTGGCAGGTGCTGCTGTTCGTAATTGCTGGTGTGTATCAGAATTACCTAGAGAGGTTTGGAATTGCAGGAATTTTGTACTCAGGATAAGGACAGGCAGGTGGCAAAGCCTGAAAGTGCACTTTTTCCCCAAACCTCAGAGGCTCTGATACCTGCTGACTGCACCTTAAAAAGCACTAATCAAAAGCCTCCAAGTGAATACAGCCTTGCTCTCTAGCATTTTTAATAATTTGTACCCGATTTTTAGACACGATATAAAATCTTCCAAGTTCTCCTTCTGTTTTTGTATTCCTCATCTGTTCTTTATATAAAGTAAATAGAGTTGGAGTCCTGGGCACATTTTAACAGGAAAAGAGAAATAGTTAAACTGGAACCAGACAGCAGGTAAAAGTTCAAAACCATTCTACCAGGTGGAAGGGAAAGAAGTCAAGGCTTGAGGAAAAGGCTCTCCCGCACCTACAATGAATTTATCACTCTGCAGGTAGCATTCAAGAAAGGGCTGCTGTCCATCCTTTTATTTTTATTGTTACTTGTTTTTTCCATTTTGACAAAGCTGAACAAGGCTGCATGTAGAATGCACTCCACGTGAAGCTAGGCAAACTAAGATTTTCAGATCCACTAAACAACATTCTAACTATGAGAAAGTTTCTTGGCCACCCTGAACCTCTACTTCTTTATGTATAAAATGAGAATAATAATAATAATAATAATGCCTATTTTATAGAGTTGTTAAATCTGGAATTACTGCAAAGACAGCATAAAGAACAAACCCTCTTTGACAGACAAAGTATAAGAGTGCACAGTTCCCCTAGGACATGGAGACACACACACACACACACACACACACACACACACACAAATAGAGCTTACATACATGAAATGAACCTGCGTTGATTCAAAATAAGAGAAAGGTATTAATAAGGTATATTTTTCACTATACTGGCCAGGGTCATTTTATAAAGTGAAATGATGAAAATACAAATAATATCTTACAATAATGGTAGAAATATGATTGGCATTTTGTCTTTAGAAACCAATATGGCCATATAGAGAAAAAGTAAAATATTTATGCCTTTTAATCAGAAATCCACTTCTAGGAGTTTATATACTACTACAAGTATTACCATAATGAAGCATATAGCCAGGGTTATTTATAATTACAAAATATTAGAAATATCATGCGCAATGGCCAGAGTTCGATCCCTGGCATGCAATGCCAGCCCCGCCTACGGGGCACACTAAGAGGGCAATTGAGACTGGGCGTGGTCACATGTGCTTGTAATCCTAGCACTTGGGAGTCTGAAAGCAGGAAGATCACTACGAGTCCAATCTATGTAGTGAGACCCTTTAGGCCCTGTAGACCCTGCCCTAAATATAGAAAAGAAAAAAATATCATGAATACCAATTACCAGTTAAATTTATACTAATAATGTCTAATATATAATATATATAGCATTCCATCAATAAAATAATAATATATACTTTTCATTGGAGGATCTCAAGTATGCCTATACGTATATGATAAGTATACATGTATTGATTTCCATCAAAATCTCTCAAAGGATAAATGAGAAATTGTTAAGGGTTATGTGTTGGGAAGAAAACAGGAGCATATGTCATGAGGAATTGGATCCCTATTCTTTCTTCTGATCTTTCATTTTCAGTTTTTGCTTTTAAAAATTTTCAGACTTAGAAAAAAAGTTGCAAAAAGATTAAAGAATTTTTGCTCTTCCTTTTCAAGTGTTAACACTATATAGCACCACATTATAGGAAATTAACCTTAATATAACACTATTAACTTTTTAGAGACTTTGTTCAGAATGTTCCAGTTGTGCCACTCATATCCTTTTCTTTTTAAATTTTGTATTATTTTAAAGAAAAGAAAAATAAGCAATGAATGGCATAAAATTTCAAAACAAGATTACAGGAGAGTAACAATGTTAGTACATTGTATATTGTTATCTTCAAAGTAGTTGCTCATATTGAAGATGTAGGCATGAAAACTCGATGAAGCAATAGTCATAAACCCCTGCTTTCAATGAGCTAATAGCAGTTAGTAGTGTGACTAGCTTACCTATATTGTGTGTCTGTGCGTTTGTGTATGCGTGTATGTGTGTGTGTATTTTTTTTCTGTTTCAAGATCAAGTTTTCTTGTGACTTTCTTATCCTCAACCTAGGAGAGCTCCTTGGTTTCTCTTCGTGGTCCATGAGCTCGATGAGTAGTGCGCAGTTACTGTGTGGAATGTATTCATACGGGGTCTGTCTGATGTCTCCTTCCAGTGTACTCCAGCTTCCACACTGTTGGCGTGAGGACCACAGAACAGTGTTCCATCTGCTCAGCACATCATATCAAGAGGCATCTGATTTCCTTGTCTCTGTATGGATGACCCCAAATCCAGTCTCATGGTTAAGGGGGGAAATCCTTCCCTACTGAGTTATTCTTTTCCTTTGTTTTGCATCTAGGCAGGTATTTTTGCTCACGGCATATTTACTGCAGTAATTGCCCCTGTTGATGACCCTTGCCTTCAGTTGTTAATACAGCAATGTTAGCCAATCAATAAGTTCTACTTTCATCATTCTTCAACTCCATGGTTTGAATTCCATGGGCAAGCACTTTCCTCCCTCTACTTTAATGGCTTATTTAATTCCTATGGACTCATGGGTATTTATTCATTTACTATAATCTATTACTTTTGTTATGTATTTTATTAATCAAATCCTTGTATTTGACTATTTGTGACCAACACATCCTTCTGACATGTCTCTATGACATTTTGTTCCCATTTCTCACATTCTGGAACCACAAGATATTCCAGGCTTAACTTACACGTTCTTTGTCCAGGCTAGAATCTGCCATTTCTCTAAGTATCCTTGGTTCCTTCTTTAAGAAAACAGTGTTTAGAAACAAAATATTTGTCACTGCCATGGTTTGGGGCTTTTGCAAGAGGAACAATAAAATACAAGACACATATTTTATAAAATTATTTTATAATGAATCACCCAAAGAATCATATACCAAGAGTGCATGAAATCTGTCCACACACTAAAAACTAAAGAATCCAGCTAAGGGCTTAAATCGCACTACTGTGTCAGCTGAAATCCTAGATCCACTCTGCGAATGTGTGAGAGAGCTACTGGTCTCTCTTGCATCTGCCGGACCAAGAACAGGCCCATTGCGGGACAGAGACCTTTCCTGCATTCTACAGACCTCCCCCACCCCTCCAGAGCCAGCACAGCCCTCCCTGAACTCTGGGTGAGTAACTCCTTCTACCGCACCCTAGGGACTCATCCACCTCTTGAGAGCCCCTGCCCCTGAGTCCATCCAGTGAGTGAGAACTTCTGCGACATTCTCGGGACCCCAGATGCAGCACAAGCCCAGGCCCAGCTAGTGTGTGGGAGACCTTCTACGCTCCTCTGTGCCCCCTGAGCCAGGGGCACAACAGAGAGGTATGACAGGTTCACTGTTGTGCCAGAGGGGCACAACGGGTTCACTCCCAAGGGCTGCAGCAAAAAGGAGCTGAACACAACAGCTAGACCCAAGCCAGGCATAGATGGATAAACTCAAACTTAATAGAGCTGCACCTGAATTTCAGTAGGTGCTAAGATTATAACTACACCAAAGCTCTACACCAAAGATCAGAGGTCAGTTCTATATGAAATAATAAAAACAAGGAGCAAAATGCAATCTCATGCCTCAAGCCTACCCAGAATAAGTGCAGAGGACACTAGGTCAGCTGAAATGTATGAATTAATAGCATCAGAAGTAAAGAAACAACAACAGAAAGGTATAGAGGAACTCAGGGCAAAATCAATTTCTGAAATAATAAAAGAAATCTCTGAATTAATAGCATCTGAAGTAAAGAATCAAATACAGAAATATATGGGGGAAACCCAATCTGAAAAAACTCTACAGTAAAAGAGTTAATAACTTCTTCTAAAAAAGACATTGATTAAAAAAAAAATAGAGATAAGAATGATGGATTCCTTCAATGAGCAATAGAGGAAAGAAGTAGATCACATGCAGCAAAGTCAAAGAGATATAGAAGAACTTAAAATCTCAATCACAAGCCTGCAAAATTATTTGAGTGAAAGTGAAGAAGAGCTTCAGATCTTGAAGACACTGATGCAGCTAGTGAAAAAGTAAGAAAGGATCTCTTAAAAACAACTAGGATGTAGGAAAAAATAATCCATCACCTGCAAGATGATGCAAAGATGAACAATGTAAGACTAATAGGCATCAACGAGAAAGAAGGAGGCAATACAAATGATATAAAAAGAATATGAGCAGAAGTAATAGCAGAAAACTTCCCAAATATGAAGAAACAATCTGACATTCAGGTAAATGAAGCACACAGAATGCCAACTAACTTCAACCCAATTAAAAACACAAGACACATAATAGTCACGATCCCAGAAATCCAGCACAAGAATAATATACTGAAATCTGCTAGAGAAAAGAAGAAGACCACATTCAAAGGAAAACTCATCAGAATTACAGCCGACTTCTCTTCACAAACCATGAAAGCAAGGAGAGCATGGAGCAGAGTACTTCAAGTCCTCTATGAAAACAAATTCCAGCCCAGACTACTATACTCTGCAAAACTCTCTTTCAAGTTTGATGGAAAAGTGAAATATTTCCACGACAAAGAACAACTAAAGAATTTCATGATGACAAAGCCAACCCTACACAGACTACTGAAAGATGTTCTAGAGGACCAAAATGATCAGAATTCCATGAACAAGAACAGAAGGAACCCATAAATAGGGCAAACAATTAAACATGTGACAAAAAAAAAGCAGGTGAAGACCTAGAGCTCATAACAATGCTCCCCACAGGTCCAGCTGGAGACCTGGCACCCACAAAAAGTCTCATACAGGCCCACTTCACAGATCTGTGCTGGGAAGGCCGAAAAGTCAGTGGTGGAAGCTAACAGTGTGTGCCACTGAGATGAAAGATCTGTGCTAGCAGGCTGACGGATCTGAACTAGAGCCAGGAAGCAATGCCCAAAGTAAAAACCAAAGCTCCCTTGAAAAGTTTCACAAACTTCTGAGTCACAGTGATATCTTGAGCTCCAATAATAAGGACAGTTGAGTTCCCCTCAAGAAAGCCAACATGACAATCTCCTCCAGAGGGCTCAGCAGTGCACCATCTTCCCCTTCAGAGCCCGGAAATGATGCTCAAGGCTAGGACCAGAGCTCCCTCAAAGTGAACCATAGCCATTCTCAGTAAGAGTGAAGTTCCCAAGCTCCTCCTCTGAAGAGAACAGCCTAGTTCATCAGGAAATCCAACATGACAAGGTCCTCCAGAAGAATAACCCAAGAGAACCAGCAACTTCCAGCAGCTCCAAGTGCTTCTCCAAGCAGCTTCCCTGACAGTCTCTCAACACCTTCGCCACTTCTGCCTGTTATGCTTCTGGCAACAATCCTCCAGGGGTCCTCCCACACCTGGGACCATGCTAGTTCAATTCTTCTGGTTTAACAAGTTGACCTCCAGTGAGCAATCCACTACAGTCACCAAATGGACTCCCTGATACTCAGGTATCATTGCTTCAAGTTTCTTAGAACAGACAGAGCTAAGAGTACACACATGCATATTGATTTCATATTGATTAGAAGTTCATATCAATGTCTTTAATTCTAATCCTATAATACAAATTCTGTTCTTCTTCTATTCTTTTCAATAATTCCTTTCTATACTGAGAAATTGGCTTTCATTATTCATACAATATTACTTGCTTAATCTTAACTCAAAATAGTTTTTAAATTGTTAATCAATATCTTCATAAAAGTAACATTTCAAGCTAGAGTATTTGCTGTTTGTGTTTCATTCTTTCTCTTACTTTAGCATTATTAAATACAGCCAAAAGTACTATTTCTAGAATCATATAAATTCTTTTCTTCCCAAATTCCTCCACTGTGATTAGGCTATTCATTTGTAATTTCACTAGGTTAAGTTATTTTTTGTTTTATTTATTTACTTATTTATTTATTTTTATTTTAGGAAAGGGTCTACAGGATGTTTAGGCTCTCACTACTAGATTGAACTTGCAGTGATCTGCCTGTTTACATCCTCCCAAGAGCTGGGATTACAAGTGTGCACACCACACCCAGTCTTGTTTGTTTTAAGTTTATTCCCAGAACACTCTAGGTGAATTTTCTTTCTCTTCAAACTCAAGACCTCACACATCCCATGCAGATGCTTATGCCGCAGAGCTATCTCCCCAACCCTTTTAGTTAATTTTCACTTGAACATACTTATTTAATTATTTCTTTTTTTTTTCAAGTATATGAAAGGATTTTGTGGCTCTGAAAGTCAGTGCTTCACAGAAAGCCATACTCTGATGGGTAGAGCCTGCTTGCCTCTTATTTCAGATTCCCATCCCCCTTTCACCTACTTTGTTCCTATCTTCCTTCTGCAAGCAACTATTATTAGCTTCATATTTTTCTACCTGTATTTATTGCTGCATATTGTGCAAATACATATATATATATATATATATATATGTATATATATATATATATATTTCCTCCTTTCTTACATAGAAATTAACACACTAGTACAGTGTAGACAGTTCTTGTACTTCACATTTTCCACTTATATTCTGAAGCTGGATTACTGATTGCTCTCATGTACACAACTGAATGGGATTCTACTGAGTGAATCTGTGTTCTCATGTATCCTGCTCTTCTGTTATGCATGAACATTTAGGTTGTTTACATGTTTTGTACTTTGAGATAATAAATTTTTGTGAGTGTATTTTTGTGCTCTTAGGGATATATCTTCAGGATATAGTCTGAAAAGTGAAATTTCTGGATGAAAATTAAGTGCCCATAACATAAAGGAACAAAGCTCCTTGGAGAAATGGCAGACTCCAGCCTGGACAAGGAAAGAATATGATGAGCGTGGGGTCCCTTGTGGTTCCAAGATGTGAGACAGTGCTCAAAATATCACAGAGACATGTTGTGTGGATAGATACATAAGGATACACTGGCCACATTCAATACACACATATTTGTTCAGTCTCCTCGAACCCTCCTCCATCTCGGTTCAAGCGATTTCCTATCACAGTATATGAAATACCTGTTTCTCTCACTAGGAGACTTTACTGTCCTGATTTTAAAACTTTTATCAGTTTGATAAATGAAAACTGGCATAACATTTTTAAAGATAGTGTTTCAAGTATCATTCCTCTAATAATGAGTCTCAAATTATTTTAATATGTTCAGAGGCTATTTACATTTTTTGAAAAATGGCTTGTCTTTTACACATTTTTTCTGCACAATTTTAATTCCTTATCATGCAAAAGTGAAGAGTTTTTCAAATATTAGACATATTAGAATGTTTCCTAGAATATTTTTTATAAACTTTGCCTTTTGAATTTTGTACTAATACAGCTATCAATTTTCAAATGTTTATTTACATGAGATCGTGTTTCACAGGAACTGAAACAAAGAAAAATGTGGTAGTAATTTTACTTCAGTTCTTTGTAAGCATCTTTCTTAAGCCTCAGAATTTTCTGTCTATCCTTTCTCCTCGGAAGCCTCCAAGTTCAGCAGCAAGCCTGTGCCAGCCCAGCAGCCTTGGTTTGGCCTTGTCCCAGCTACTGAAGGTCAACCCTGCATCTTACCCTTTCCCTGTATGTGTCCCCATGCAAGGTCACCAGATCCAGGAGTTACATGCATAACTAATTCTCCCTCCTCGTGGCCTCTCCGTGCTCCAGCAAAAATTGCAGGAATGACATTTCTGGAGGCATGACAGAGCTTCCCTTCTAAATATAAATGCAGAGACCCTAAAAATAAACAGTGTTAAAGGTGAGTTTGGTTGGTTTCTGAAAGGCCAGCACACCAAGAGTATAAACTTCTCTCCCAGGAGCCAAGAAGGAACAGGTGGCTGCTTTCAAATGGACTTTCGCAAATAAGAAGAGAGACTGCCTAGGGCTGCTGCACAGCTGCAATGAGCCAATGTGTCTTTAAGTTGAGCTAAAGGCAACACAGTGGGGGAATTCTTCTTCCACTGCCTAGCATGTGTATCAGATCCTTAAGCACATGAGGTCCATAAGAACGGGGTTAACATTTGTTGAGCCCACCTTGACAAACTGGGGCAGAGAGAAGCAGGGCTGAATCTCCTGATCAACAAACAAGGTACTAAGCAGCTGAGTTCATACAATCACAAATAAACCAAAACAGACATATGCCTGGCCTGCAGGATGCCATTAATGATGTGTTTGGGTAAACAAAACCATATCTCACTCTGCCTTGTGCCGCCAGTGAAGATCGCAAGTTGCTAAGTGCTGCAGGAATTGCTGTGAAACACACAAGGCAGAGCTCCTGCGCAGATGCTCAGAAGCAGAAGCACGCCCTCAGGTGAGACTTAGGACAGGTAGGGGTAAGGACAGCAGCTGCCAGCAACTAACTTCACAAAAGGCAGCAGGTGACAATGAAGAAGACAACCATGCTTGTGGGTTATCTAATTTCAGGCAACCCTGGAATTAGAAGGTCCTCACCACAAACAAAATCAGGCTTCCCAAGACCCATTTCAGCTGCCAAATGGAGAAGAAAGTGCACACAATTACCAGCCACAGCAGGCACTTGACCAGGTTTGTAACCAGCTACCAAGAAGAGGCAATGCTATCCTCCAGTGTGAGGGATGAGGCTATCAAAATTATCTGCCTTTGAGATGTGTTTTCTCCAGCTCCTTCCTGCCTCCCCACCCTTCCCAACAAATACATCCTGTAGCGCACCAGACTTTCTCCAAACAGATCACATTTTCATGTTCTTCCATGCCTTGATTTATACTGTTTAGTTGGTCTTTAATACCATAATTCTGCCACTTATTCATCATTTATTCCTTTAAGAAAATAAGTGTTTTATTTATTTCACAAATAGCACAGATTTCTTTGATTGTCCCAGGCACTCAGCTAGGTGTGGTGGACCCTGTGTTCACATGTCTAGGCACAAAACCAGCCTGCTTTCAGAAGAAAGAGTCAGCAGGCAAGCAGAAGTGAACAGCCACACATTGTGATAAGTGCTGAGAAAAAAAAATGACTCGCTATGAGAGGAAACAGCAGTGATACTGACTGAAAGGAGCATGGTGGGGAGAGGCCTCTGGGTTACCCACTCGTTGGAGCAGTTCCTGGGCAACCCAGGCACCGACCTATTAAATCAGTCACTTTTCCCTGGGCTCCATAGCATAGTCTCTGCTTTTGACTTGGTACCTCTCCTTTGAAGTTAACTGTCGGTACACCCAGGCTGCTGTGCACAGACTCAGTTCTCTTGATGCAAGAAGGATGAAGGCAAAGCAATGGAGCCTGGAGTCAGAGGACCTGGCTGTGAATCGCAGGGCTTCATAGAGATTTGAGGATACGTGAGGAACTGACTGACCTTGTGATTTTCATCGGGGTCCTGGAAGTGGAGCTGGATGTATACAAGCTTGTATGTAAATAGTTTCTTGTGGAAGAGTTGCCAAGGAGCAGGAGTGAGAGGCAGAGAGTGGATAAAGGGAGGGACGATGACATATACTACTGAGCTTGAGTACCACCCCAGGCTCTGGGCCACAGGCAATGGGGGGAGCCTGGGAAAGGATCCTAGGTGACCTCTGGCCCCTTCCCCATGACCATCAGCTTCCAGTGACTACCACAGGCCCCACGGGAGTCACAGCTCAGGGAGCAGCAGTGTGAAGGCACTGCCAGGCACTGTCTAACTGTGGAGAAGACACTGGGTGCATTCCCATGAGGTAGTTGATATCATAGGAACAGAAGCAAGAAGTGGAAAGAGAGGGTGATTCAGAACTGAGGTGTCTGCTGTCTTTATCTACAAACCAGGGACAGGAATGATGTCTGCATTTCTCAGGCTTATGAGAGTTAAATTGTGGGGCTCCTCCCTCGTGGGGCTGAAGGCATAGTTTTCCTCAGATCAGGCCCCCTTCACATAAGATTTCAGTGAAAAAGATATTCTTAAATGGTTTCATTGAGGCTGTGAGCTGGGAGGAGGTTTATTTGCCTATGAACATAACCCCTTTCTAGGCTTCATTTCCTTTGGCTTTTGCCACTGTCTGACAAAATAAGCAGAAATTAGGTGAGAAAGCATTAAGAATCAGATAATTGGGATCCTCTCTCTTTAAAAAGTTTATAAACTATGGAGAAACTAGAACAAGGCAATTTACATTTTGTCATAAATACTAAAGAAGGAAGAACGTGTTGACATAGGCAGCAGTCACCCTGATCTCAGATTAACTCGATTAAAGTCAGACAGTGCCAATGAGGAGGGTTTCATTTCATTAGCACTCCATTTCCACAAGCACTTACAGGTCCTCTGACAAGCAGAGCCAGGAAAGTGCCAGGTAGGGGACATCCAGAGGTGATGATGACAGCAGACAAGAAAATTAACTAGGAGAAAGGAATGTCATGCATGATATCAAGAAAGGTGCACATGTCATGTAGAAAATGGGTACAAAGGGAGTGTACCTGAGTTAGCCCGCAGAGAAAGGAAGGGTGGCTGAGACAGTATGAAGACACTCTTCACCAAGGCCAGCACTGAGGGGAGGGCCTTCTTTGGTGTGTGAAGTGCGAGGGCTCTGTAGGCAGAAAGGCAGGCCCAGGGGCAGGTCTAGAAGTGGCTGGGAACACAAGGCTATGGAGGCATTGAAGATTCGGTACTAAGAAGCAAGGAAAGCATACAGAAATGTAGTGGCAGGTCCTGGGGGGCAGGACCACAAAGAGCCTTGGTGGCCCATGAGTGGGTTTGAACTTATTTGAGGGAATCTGTCAACCACAGAAGGATGCCAAGCAGTGGGGTGTTGAGATCCCAGCAAGGCTCTGTTTGGAAGGAACTCTCTGGCCAGGGTGTGGGAAAAGGGCTCACAAAGCAGGACCAGAGAGCTTGGTTTGCAATCGCTGAGGATAATGAGCCTTGGTGCAGTCTTGGTGGAGATGGTGGTGACTATCCATGAGGAAATCCACATGCTGTGACTTTGTTTGGATGGTGAAGGTGAAGGAATTAGGAGAAGGAATCCCAAGCTTCTGCCTCCGGTGACCAGCAGCATGGTTGTGCCATTTGCTGAAGAGAAGAAAGGTTCATAGAGAAAATGGGTTCAAGCTGGAAGAAGAACAGAGACAATACTTGATGGAGATATCGGCTTGGAATGCTTTATTTTTCTCTGTTTATTTTCGAAACATCAGATCCTTTCGAAATATTCTCACGCATGAAGAGGGGTATGAATCCTCAGGGCTCCCAGGCCTGTCACATGTTGTTATGCAGGGCTGGCCCTGCAGAAGGACATCTGGCCAGGAGCATGAGGGGGGCTGCAGGCAGTCTGTGCTCCACTCCTAGGAGAGCCAGCCCCAGCTGCATCTGCCTGGAGAAAGGTCCGTTCCTCCACCTTTGCCCTCCTCCATGGCCCCAGCACGTGGACTGCACACACTATGTCCCGCGCCTGTGGCTCCTGGCTGGGTTCCACCAAGGGGAGACTTCGTCCTTTCCTTTGGCGCCCTCCCAGCTGAGCGGCCAGCGACTTGCTACTGAAAGTCACAGCAGTCACAGCTCCCAGGGCTACAGTTCCCACTGGATTCTGAGTACAGGGCTGTCTCATCTTGTCCCTCAGGTGGGGTTAAGGGCTTCTCCTTGTTGCTGGCCCCAGGATCTCTTGCCCTGTGGGATTCCCTAAACTCTGCCAACACCTCTGTAAAAAGCGCCTTCCCCTTACACTGTCCTTAATTGTCCAGCACGAGGTGTCACCTGCTTTCTGCCAAGACCAGGGCTAACAGAGAATACTCTTTTAATTAACACAAAGCAAAATCTTTATTTATTGAACCAAATATTTGTGGAGCTGTTACTACCCTAGGATCCCCTGTTTTGCATTCTTATAAAGAAAGAAAGAAAAAATTAAGAGAAAAAAAATAAAAATAACAATAAAACAGAATTTCAAAACAGGTTAGTAGGACTATGACAATAATTAACATATGGTGTATTGCTCTTCTCATAGTGATTATCTGATCAATATTAGCGCAGGCCTTTACTTTCAATGAGCTAAGAGAAACTACCTACATAACTAACTTAACTATTTTGTACATAAATACATTTTTCTTTTTCCCACCTCCTCCTATCATGGTTTGTCTTTTTTTTTTAACAGTTTCTTCCCAATTTTCAATGTCTATTACACATTTTGGATATTTACTCATTAAGTTTTCTCACTCCGGTGAGACAATACAATATTTATACATCTGGGTCTGATTTACTTCACTTATGAATATGGTCTTGAGTTATATCCCATAGAAGTGTTTAGTTTATCCTTCTTTATGGCTGAGTAAGACTTCATTATATTAAAACAAAATTTTATCCATTCCCTTGTCGATGGGCATTTCTATTGTTCCCAAAATTTAATTATTATAAGTTGTACTGTTATAAACATGGATGTACATATATTGCTGTGGTGTGATGTTTTTAATCCTTCTGGGAATTTACCCAGCAGGGAAATAGATTGAAAGGGCTCTCCAATCCTAGGTTTTTAAGGAATATCCATACTGACTTCCACAGTGATTGTACCAGTCTGCAGCAGAACCAACAGTGGAGAAATGTTCCTTTTCCTCACAGCCTGACAGCATTTGTTGTCGGCTGATTTCTTGATGATAGCCATTCTTTCTGGTGTGCAATGGAATCTCAGTGTTATTTTAATTTGCATTTCTTAAATTACCAAAGATGTGGAACAATTTTTCCTGTATTTATTTGCCATTTGTATTTCTTCATCCGACAAGTGTGCATTCATCTCAGATGCCCATTCTTGGATTGGAGATGACTTCTTAGTGTAGGAGCTCTGTGCTCTCTGGAACTCAGGCACCCTTGATCCATCCAAAAAGTGGAGGCACATTGGCTTTTCCACCTGACCTGAAAGTTGGCCTAGAAAGGAAGAGAGAAGAGATCGGAGAAAAAGAAGGTGTCAGAGTAGCAGACCTTGGGGAGAAGCCTGTGGACTATCTGCATCCGCTGCATCCCTCAAGTCCTCCTTGGGAGCTGGGACTTGGCCTTGGGAATGTCTGAGTCAGTTCAAAATGACAGATGTCTGCCCCCACCTCACTCAGATGGACTTTGTCCCTTCCCTAAGTGTCTCCCTTTCTAATGCACTTAGCCCTTCCCCCCACTCCAGATATATGAAATTTCTTCTCATTTTTTTTTATTTAGCATTGAAATCAAGTATAAGATATTATGAAAGTCATTGATCCCTGCTCTCCAGTTCTAGAGAGGGAGAGAAATAATTTAAAAACATACATAGATTCCTATTTAGATCCAGCTTGTTCATGTAGCCATTTATTAATTTATTTTACCACCAAGCAGTTGCCCATGCTATCTAAGCCTCAATCACTATTATCTTCCTATTGTTTTAAAAAAAATTGTCATTGTTTCTTGAGACAAAGTCATGCTCAGTAGTCCACACTGCCATTGAACTCACTATGTAGACCAGATTGATTTAATACTCACTGTGATCTTCCCGCCTTAGCCTCTCAAATATTGGGATTACTGGTTGCCCCACATTACTTTTTTCCAGCACTCCAACAATATTTTTTACATTTTTACTAATCCACATTTGCAGTGCATAATAATTGCACTTATCATGGGGAGTTGGTACAAACAAATAACACATCTTAATTCTTTGCATCCATCTATTCCTAAATGAAAATGGTCGTGAGCTAGCACAATGCAGAGCCAGCAGAAAAAAGCAAGAGGGGCCTGTCCTCACTGTTCCCTGGACCAACTGCTAGAGGCCAGAGGGATCAGAGGCCTCCCTACTGAGGCTCATGCTAGCAGTCCTGCAGGTGTGGAGAGCCACATGGGCCTTCTGTGTGATCCAGCTGTGTCATCTTGGTCAATGTGAAGCAGCACAGTGAAATACAGAGCCTGTGAGCTGACTACTCGATCCCCTGGGACTCAGTAAGGAGACCCTGGCTACCTGCCAACAGTGAGGTTCTGTTCTTCCACCCACCCCATTCAGGCTCATGTATGTGGTGCTGGGCTAACTGGGAATCTCAGAGCTACAGGACAGCATTGGGAGAGGCCCTGCTATCTCAAATTTGTTGCTTGAATATCTAAGATCTTTATTACAGGAAGTTACATAGCTTCCAAGCAGCATATACAAAATTTGGCTTAAAAAGTCACTGCAGCTTGATATTTGGAGGAATTGCCAAGTTTCAGCATTTTTTATGGAGTAATAAATTGACCAGGGTGAAGGGATCCTAGGTCCAGGTGACATCTTGCTGCTGTTGGCTTGCCTTTTCCAGGGGAGCTGTGATTTCCTCAGACTCAGCAGTGATCAGGGACCCTTCTACCTCCCAGACCTTAGTCCCCTGTCTGTCTCTGCCTGGCTCAGTGGCGGGGGGCCTCTTCCCAGAGCTTTGCCTCCCCACCTCCACAGTGATGAAAGGAGGGGGAGGAGGGTAACTTGGATTAAGGTCTGCTTTCCAAAACCTTCTCTTCTTTTAACATACCTTTCTTCCTACTTTCCTTCTATTCATTTCCACCCCATAAACTCAACAACTTCTCCCATTATTCATTAATTATTTTGTGGGTGTGTCTGAGCTGAGGTTACTTATGTCTCCTTCCTCTGCTCCAGGTTGCTGCAGATTAAAGTCTGGAGATGCCATGCTGGGATGGTTTTTAGGGAGTTACCATGACTCCACACAGTTCTCAGAAGGAAAGAGTGCAGTACAGGGCTGGTGATCCTGACGGGACTTGAGGGATGGCATCATGCCTGTCATTCTGATGTCTTGTGGCCTCAGCCTTGGCATATGTGCCTGAGTCCTGAGGTCAGGGGATAGCCAAGCAAGTATAAACAGCTATGATATGCAATATCCCTAGGTCACAGAAAGCAGCAAGCAACAACAGCATCAGCCAGTCCAGAAGTCAGGCCATTGGTGCCCTGAACACTTGGCGAACACAACTTTGGCATAGAGAGTGGCAGCACAGGCAGGGAAGGGGGGTAGCCAAAAGGCACATGCTGTCAGTCACAATGGAGGCCTCAGAAAGCAGGAGCCCATAGGGGAGAAGGCGCCAGATGCCATGTGCAGCAGCAGGACACAGTGAGCCCGAGCTGGAAGATCATCACAGGAGAATCCCAGACTTGGTAGGATGAAGGCAACAGGAAGATCTATGAGGTCAGAGAGCCACTGAGAAGATCTGGGTAAACCCAGGGAGCACAGTTTTGTGTTTCTCACTAAGCTCTTGTCTCACTGCAGGCAACTGAATTTGAGAGATACAGGCTTTTGCACATGTCTTAAATCCAACTGAGTTCCAAGAGAAATTTACAGAAGTTTTACAAGAAAGCCTGTAGCTAAACTAGAGCCAATTTTAAAAAGTAAAAGAAGTGAAAGAACTATAGTTAAGGAATAAAGACTGAAAAGAAGGGAAGAATAGAGGCACTGTGTGAAGAAACCTGGTCAAGCAAATGTCCTGGCTTGGCCTGAAATCCCTCTCACTCAGAGTTTCACTCCTGAGAACAGAGTGTGCCTAAGCAAAACATAAACCAACACAAAATTCAGTTGTTCAGATGAGGTACCAGTGCTTTTCCAAATGGATTACTGCACCCAAGCTGGGAGGTTCTGTAGCTCTTTGTGCTTAGAGACCTACCTGTGAAGCATCAGATTTTACTTGAATGCAGTGTTGGCAAATCCAGTGAGTTCTCTGTCCCCAGTGCCATAATCCAGCGGCCAGGTAGGGGATCAGGGCAAGGGACTGGAAGCAGTGGGAATTGCCATGCTCAGGGCCTGTGCTTGTTACCTGTTCTTGGTTTGTCCCACTGTGCTGCAGAGAAATAGGTGGCAGGTGTGGCATCTACAGGTAAGGCCACCATGAGTCATAGACTGTCTGTGGTCCATCCAAGGCCACACATGGATGCAGGCCAGCACCAGAATGGTATCTGGATCAGAATCATGGCTGCATCACTCCCTCCCTGACCTCAGCATGGGTTGACAGGTAGCTCACCCTGGCACTTTTATAGAAACAGAAGATACATACTTCAGTTCTACTTTAGCAAGGAAAATTGGGGCCTCAACAATGCAGGTCATTTCTCCAACATGATCTAAACAGTGAAAAGTAACCAGGACTTAAAACAGAGGAGCTCTGAGGGCACAGAAATTTGTATATACACCGTTGCAAGTATATGCATTGTACACCTATAGATGTTTTTATAAATGCAATGTCCAGGAAGGCCCAGACTCTGGTCTAAGTGCTCTACAAATATTACTCATTTATTATAACAACCCTAGGAAGCTAGTGCCAGGGTTACTCCCAGTTAGCAGACAAGGAATCTGGACAGAGAGATGTGGGGCTGGTGTGATCACACATCTGGCGGCAGGACCAGCTGCCTGCTATGAGCCTGCTCAGCTCATCACTCTTCTGTAAACGGAAGGGCATTTACTAAGCACCTTCATGGGAGAAGCAGCCAGTTCACTTCCAGGATGTAGGACATGTGGGCACAGCTCTGACCCACACGTTCTGAAACTGAGGGTTTCTGAGTCTATGACTCATGGTGTCCTTTCCTGTAGACACCACACCTGCTAGGCCCTGCTGGTATCCTTTGAAGTGCTTTAAATGTATTAACTTTCTCAGTTTATGCTGTCAAGATATGGAAGGGCTTGGAAGGTCATGTAGCACAGGGGGTGGAGCTACAAGTGCAGGCTCTGGAGCCAGTCTTTATCATTCACTAGTTGCAAGACTCTGCACAACTCATTTAATCTCTCAGCAGCTATTTTCTCGCCTGTGGAAAAAAAAGCATCACAATTGTCTCCACTTTTCAAGTATGTGCTAAAGGTTGGTCATCCACAAAGTGCTCAGCATGGTATCAGGAGAGAGCAAAGTGCTGGGGACACATTTAAGGTTGTGCTGACCATGTAGAGAAATGTAAGTGTTCTGGCCCCTCAAAGTTAGCCTCTACTTGGTACCTCAGCAAGGCACACATCCTGCAGGCTCCTTGCTAACTCTGGGACTGGCTGCTTGTGGGGACCAGGCCTCATAAAGGCACTGGCTGGTCTTTGCAATTTTAAGCCAGGAAGATTGGCTAACCCAAGAAATAAATAGAAAAGAAGAAAGCATTAACTAGGAGGCTTCAGGGGACCAGACAACCCTGTCCACCAAGGAGCAGACAGTTTATCTCCCAGAAGTAGCTCAGACTCGCCTTCTTCAGAGGGCGTTGGCCACTTAACAGCTCCTCAAAAACTCAAGTCTCCCTGATGTGGTGAGAAATAATGACAGTGTCTGGGGAAGCAGCATGCTGCTTGGCCTCCAGGGTGTCCTCCCAGCCATCAGGAGCAGGAGGAAGGAGGAAGATCAGCCACGGGCTGTTGTATCAGGCCTGTGATCCAGCCCAGCTCTGACTTCTCAGAAAGAAATGCATGGCAGGTGGGGTACTTTCCTCCTCCATTTGGGCAGCGCTGAGGCCTGGTCCAAGGCCAGGCTTCCCTGCAACTTCTCAAGGGAGACAAAGAGGAGCTGGGGGATTCCCCAGGTGTACTGAGATGTGATACCCTGAGTTTCAGAATGTGTGGGTCAGAGCTGTGCCCGTGTGTCCTGCACCCTGAGCCCAAGAGAACTGGCTACTTCTCCCAGAATAGAAGCTGCATGGAGCCAAAGCACAAGGCTGAAGGACCCCATGTGTCATAATGTGATCTCCATCCTTAGTGCCCTCCTTTCTCTTGTGCCACCACTGTGTCCCACCTGTGCTGCACTATGATACATGCTATCTCCTTGGTTGACAAGCATTACTATCCTATCCTATAGCTAAAAGAACTGTGGCCCAAGGTCTTGAGGAAGTTTCCCAGGATGGACATCAAGGACACAAGTCCAGAAGGGTGGCTTGAGTGGTTGGGAGGGCAGGAGGACATAGAAGGTCCTCACTTTGGTCAGTGGGAAACCTTTGACGGCTTATGCATGGCGGGACAAAGGCAGGCCTGCAATTTGAGGAGGACATTCCAGCTACTGAACTGAGAAGGAGTTAAGGAGGCTGAGTTTTGAATCTAATTGCAGTGGACCAGGGAAGGAGAGGAGTTTACAACAGAGGGAAGGACTGGATTCCAAGCTGTGCAAAGGCCAAGGTCTGCCTACATTTACAGGAACTCTAGCAAACAGATGCTTCTCCTTTTCTTTGAAATTTCCAGAAAAGTTACACCCTACAGCTTCACAGTGGAAGAAGAAGGCCTGAGTCAATACTGACCTGAAAACAAACCTTGAACCTTCCTGACAATCATCAGAATAGGCCCAGTACCTGTTCATAAACCTTGCAGAAATGTGGTCCAGATGGCAAGTACTCAAGGCTATTGTGCAGCTTGGAACCCTTGTGAGGGCATTAGCTGAAAGTTTCAAGAGCCTCTGAAGCTTATGGCTCTTTCCCCTGCCCAGTGTCCTGACAGCACACCATCTAGGTCTTTGCCCACAGCAGCCATAAACCTTATGAAGGACAATGTCAACTCCTGGAAGGTCTATGCTTTCAATCTCTTCTGTTCCCAGCATTTAACCTAATCTATGTAAAAGCAAACTAAACCATCAGGAAGACAGATTTATGAGGAAGGAGTGAGAAATAGAGAGCTTGGCTGAGGATCCAGTGACCAAGTAACCTGACAGCCAGCTGGTGCCAGGTGTTATGTGGGTACAGAAACCCCACACATATCAAGGAGACAAGTACAAGTAACTAAGCCAAGGCAGCCCAATTATATGAAAGTTTCCCCTTGAAGAGCTAGAAGAACTTAGGTGGAGTTCTGGGTCTGAGCATAGGCAGTTTATGGCTGAAGGCTGGCAAGTTAGAAGGGAGTGATTCTCCTAAATTTCCAGAGGTAAGGCAGGCTCCAGGGCAAAGCTGGAGTCAGTTGTCTAAATGAATGCGTGAATGAATAAATGAGTGAATGAATGAATGAATGGATGGATGAATGAGTGAGTGAAAGAATGAATGAGTGAATGAATGAAGCCACTTGGTCTTAGTTGGAGACCTAACTCAGCTGCATGCATTCTTGCCTGGAGAACACTTTTCTCTTAGTTCTCTCACCTCAAGTTCTGCCCCTACAGGTGTTCCTGCGGCTGGGTTCTGAGCTAGTCTGCCAGGCACTCTCACGTCCCCTGAGTTCTTTTTTCCTGAAGCATTTGTCATCAAATGAAATAGGCCTTTTAAATTCACTTGTTTGTTTACCTGTGATTGGTTTCATGTTCCAAAGGGCAGAGACTTTGTGGATGTGCAGCACCATGTGCCAGAGCCTGGCACAGTGCTGGCCCACCAGGCACTTTATCATGGAGTGACTGTCAGAAGCTGATAAACAGGAAAGTGAAGTATAACAAATATGATGCAGAAGTCACTGGTTGGAAGACTGGAAATTTCAGGCCAACATTTCATTGAATATATATGGCATGAGCCAACTAGTTGGGCCAATTTTTTGTCACTTAATTAGAACGTCTCAGAGACAAAAGCAAGTGTGTACTTACAAAACTGAGAATGGTGTAGGGAGGCCTCAAGGCCCCTGTGCGCTGAGTTCAGGCTGTTAGCTCAGAACCTGCCAGCTGACCAGTCCCCTCTGAGGGTCACAGCTACCAATGAAGCTCCCCAGCTTCCTCCCCACTGGAGAACCCAGAGCCAGCACCCTAGTTCTCAGCCCAGACATAAGCAGGACCAACAACTCTGCAGCCCGAGAGTAACAGCACTGCTGTAGGAAAAAAGCTAAGAATGAAAGTGTGGACACTATCTTATTTTTCATAAGACTAGTTGGAAAACATGGTAAGTTGAAAAAAGAAACCATTGAAAAAGAAAATTACTCTAATGCTTCAAAAAATTCAAAAAACCTGAAATCTAGGAAAGCCATCAAAAGGATAGACCTACCAATGCATTTGTGTTAACAAACATTGATCCTGATGTCCCAAAAGCCTATGAGGATGGTTGCATTTTGGACAGCAACTTTGCCAAAGGAGCCACTGTCTGCGTGGACCCCAGTGTGGTCACTACATGCTGTTGGGATGATGAGAAAAGCAATGTGCAGTCATTGTTGGAAAATGAAGGTGAGGACAAGGGTAAGATTTCCAACAAGGTTATCAGAGCCACTCATAAAATTATCTCTGATTATCATTCTAAGGCCTTCCAAGCAAGGAAGTGGAAGTAAAACCTAATTCAGTCACTACAGTCTCAAGTTCTGCATCTCAGATTTGAGAACTAAAGTTCCCACCTTTTCAAAGTAACACTTTTTACCCAGAAAAAAATGCCAGTGAGAATGGCTATCAGGGTCATTACCCTCTCTCCTACTCTTCCATTTGGTTTTCCATTCCAAGAAAGTAAGGATTAACTATGCTGTTCAATTCTAGTGGCATGGGTACCTTCTCCTCCTAGAATGCCCTGTGACACACAACACTGAATTAACACCCAGAGGCCGAGAGGCTAGCACCTCAGTAGCTTCTTCCAATTCTTTTTGTGTTGTGCTGGGAAAATACCTTATTGCACATTAAAATTGAAGAGTTCATACTCGCAGTAATGATGTTACATAAACCAAACCATCAAACTTATTTTATAGAGACATTGTTGAAGATAAGCTTGCTCTAAAATATGTGTGCACTCTAGATATTTTGGCATGGTTTGAGAAACCTTACTGTAGTTAGTCAAGTACCTGAGGTTTTAATATGGGACTTGAGCCTTCATATATTGTGCATTCACTCTGGTGAGCATGAAGACCCCGTAGGAATGATCCATTCTAGCACATTTGAGCATTTACTTTATTAAGAGTAGGTAAGTTATTTATATATAAGTAAATCTCTTTTTGTTTAGAAAATGGTATAAAATAATGTAGTTATGAAAAAAGAAGTTTTAAACATGAAAAAGGAATTTTAGACATGAAAAAAGAAATAATAATATATGCCAATGAAGTGATGTGTCCATGTAAGTTCACTGACAAAGTAAGCTGTATTAGAATGCTCTCGCAGTAACACCACTGTAAAGAATCTCTAATATAAATGGTCAACCAAATAAAAAATAAAGTAACTAATAATAGTTACTTTATGTTGCTTTATTTTTAGAAATATAAATTCTTGCTTCTTTCTGCTCTTATTGTTTCTGAACAAGCACTTGAAGTTTGCAGCAACCGAAATAATTTTAAATGCATAAGCATTATGAAATTCAGTTATAGTTGACATTCAGGTTCAGTATCTTAAAGAAAACCACACAATAAGGAGTATTTCAATGAATTAGTCATGCCCAGGGAATAAATCCACAACCAAAGACATGGGAAGGAGATTGAACTCCAGGCCACCTCAGGTTCCTCTCCCACTGTGTCCCTGGGTACCTGCAGATGTAGGGATGAAGACACGTTAGAGATTTCAGGCTCCAGGTTGTCAGAACCAGCATGAACTTGACCCTGTCTACATCATCCTCTGCAGAGGCCCAAGTACACATCCAACTTATTAAATTCTGCTCTATCCAGATACTGAGGGATCTGACAGGTGCGTCATGTGGGTCAGGCTGTAATTCAGCCAAAAATGACCTATAAGGAGAGAGGTGACAAAGCTGATAGCTCAGAAACCCCCTAGTACTCAACCTTTGCAATAGCACCAAGGTCTTTGAGTTATTTTGCATGAAGCACACCTTTGCACGAAGTGTGCTTAAGTGTATATGAATGGAATTTCAATGTGTTAATATCTGTGTTTTCTAACTTTCTCATTAGGAATT
This sequence comes from Ctenomys sociabilis, assembly GCA_004027165.1. Lineage (NCBI taxonomy): Eukaryota > Metazoa > Chordata > Mammalia > Rodentia > Ctenomyidae > Ctenomys > Ctenomys sociabilis. The sequence continues at coordinate 22,547 of PVKA01004325.1, forward strand.
TGCTTTTATCCTGAGGCAAATCAGGATAAAACTGAAAATCAAGATACAGTGGCTTGTGGGTATTTCAGTCTTTTGCTCATTGTCCTTCTTTCTGCCAGCCTTTGGGCTGGATGTGCTGAGGGGCAAAGGGAGAAAGTAAATTTATCTTGATGCCTATGCTAATCAAGTAAAGAGATTTCTTGAAAAAATGGCCAAGGATCTAGGAAACACTGAGATCTTTCAAAAGAGTAGCAAGTTTGACCTTCATGCCATGTTGGAGCAGCTGTCTAGGGAGTTGACCCATCCATGGGTGCCTGTCCCAAGCTTTCATCCACATGACTGAATGTGGCTGTGAAGTGGAACGACAGTGACCATGGATGGCTGAATCTCCTCACACCCTGGGGTCCTGGCTTCTCTAGCTGCCTGTAGGACATCCTTTTACAATGTTTTTGAATATACTTTAGTGTTAATTTATTTTAAAGCTCAGATTTTTCAGAATTTTACACAAGTGTATCAACTAACTTGTAAGATACATAAGGATGAATTTGTTCTATTCATCTGCATGAACATGTAAACTAATACAATTGTTTTCCTACTTTGAAATCTTCCCCAAAAGTAAACTAATACAATTGTTTTCCTACTTTGAAATCTTCCCCAAAAGTAATAGTTCTAAGTATAGGGAGAAAACCAACTAACATAAATAGGGTAAGCTAAAGTGGATTTCAAGGATGGCCAGATTGCTACTGGATTAAACCACCTGCTTAGACAGATGCAGGGACCAGAATTCAATCCCTAGAATGCCATGTTGGCCCTGCCCCCAGGGCACACTGAGACGGAAGTTGAGACTGGACATGGTGGTGTGTGCCTGTAATCCCAATGCTTGGGAGGCTGAAAAAAGAAGGATCACTATGAGCCTGATATGTGTAGTGACACCCTGTAGACCCAGTACTAAATGAAAGAAAGAAAGAAAGAAAGAAAGAAAGAAAGAAAGAAAGAAAGAAAGAAAGAAAGAAAGGATTTCAGGACCTCTTCCTATAACATCTGATGATTTTGGGGGGCACTGGCACTAGAATCAAAGGTTATTAATTATTAGTTGTTAATATTCTAATTCTGAGTGAACAATGAAGGTATAAAGTACCAGAAGTACCTTTAAAGCAACTGGTAGGAATCTGCTCCAGATGGTGGCAAATTGAATTTTTCAGGTAGGCCTTCCTTCAGCTAACAATATAATCTGCACAAAGTATTAAAATTATTTGAAGTTACTCGAAAGTGACCACTGCATAAAGAAACCAAGGGATATTTGCCCTTGAAAGATCATAACTGCAATGTACAAAAGTAACATTTTTCATCTTAGTTTATTGAGAAGAAAGGTTTGAACTAATATTGTTTAGGCAAAATATCATGTTTGCATCTTGTCCTCTGAATAACTACTACAAAAACAAAATGAAATGTATACATTATTGCAGCTGCACTACTAACTCATTTTAAAACTGTTTCATTGCAATTTTATCTTTTTTCTCATTAAAATGAATTTAAAAAGAAAACAAAAGAAAAAAAAACATTTTTTCTTGTCAGAAAGCAATTCTCAATTCTCACAGTCGCAGAGTAGAAAGTCACAGTCTTATTAGCATGTGGCCTCACAGAAAGATGTTTGTAGCTGAAAAATACCAGAAACTTAAAGAGGTAAGGAGAGAAATACTAAATGTTGAACCACAGAAATGGTGAAATCCAAACACTGAGCATAGACTCCAAACAGATCCCTACTGACCAATAAATTGCATAACCACAGGGAAAATCTCAGGTACTCCAGTTTTGTTTGATGTAGTTTGGTTTTTTAAACAAACAGAATACTGCAAAGAGTATACATGAAAAATAAATAAATAAATAACTAAAAATTTAAAAATTAAAAGAAAAAAAACTTCATGGGTAATAGTTGTGAACATGCTACATTTTGATTGAGCATTTTATCTACCACAGTTTTAGAATTATAAGTAAAGCTCAAAGTGAATGGTGCAGACACTGCAAAATATGAGTATGAACCTTGCCCAAAATCTTTGGCTGATCAGCAAACTCGCTAATTTAAGAGACACCTAAGAATAAAGCTAAAAAGCTGAAATCTGAAAGAACTGAACAGAGATATATACTGCTCTGCAGAGTAGGATGAAAGTTTGAATTTAAACAAGTTAACTGTCTACTAGATTATGTTCAAAAAAAGATAAAACTGGGCTGTGCAACTCCCTAGAGCCCCTGTCCCAAACCCGCTGAGCAAGTGAGAAGTTTTGTGACTCTTCCAACCACTAATCCATCAGAGCCCAGGCCAGGGAGTGTGGGAGAACTATTGGATTCCTGGCGTGGCTCCTATGGCCAGCGCCATCTGGAGCCACTGGACCTACGACCTCCAAGCCAGCAAGACTTTGTGAGACTCTACAGGCATCTACTCCAGCCCATCCCGAAATGCAACTCCCCAGAACACACACCCCAAGGCCCATGGAGCGAGTGAGAAGTTTTGTGATTCTTCTAGCCCCTGAGCAAATCCAGCACAGCCCAGTGAGTGTGTTGGTACTGCCCGGTGCTCCGTGGGCCAGGGACACAACAGAGGGGTATCACAGGCTCACAGTTGTGTCAGAAGGGCTGCAACAAAAAGGAACTGAACACAACAGCTAGATCTAGGCCAGGTGTAACTGGATGATCTCAAACTTAATAGACTGGTGCCCGAATCTCATTAAGCGCTAAGGTTGTAACTGCACAAAAGCTCTAGACCAAAGGTCAGAGGTCAGTGCTATAGAAAATGACAAAGACAAGGAGAAAAATGCAATCATAGGCCTCAAGCCTACCAATAAGTGCAGAGGACACAAGCTCAGCTGAAATGAATGAATTAATAGAGGCAGAAGCAAGGAAACAACAGCACAAAGGTACAGAGAAACTCAGACCAGAAATAATGCCTGAAATCAAAAAGAAATATTTGAATACATAGAATCTGAAGGGATGAATTAAATCCAGAAACATATGGGGGAAATCCAATGTCCACCTACAACAAAGGCAGAGAACGCAATTCCAGCTGAAACATATAAATTAACACAGTCATAAGCAAAGAAACAACAGCAGAAAGGTGAAGAGGAACTCAAAACAGAAATAATTTCTGAAATAAAAAAAAAGAAATCAATGCAATCAATTACGGAAATATATGGATGAAAAAAAACTCTGCAGTAAAAGAATTAATAGCTACCTCTAAAGAAGACATTGATTTAAAAAAAAGAGATTAGAAATATGATGGATTCCTTGAATGAGCAACATAGGAAGGAAATAGATCGTATAAAGCGAAGTCAAAGAGATATAGAACAGCTTAAAATCTCGGTCACAAGTCTACAAAACCGTTTGAAAGTAAACACAGAATTTCAGATGTGGAAGATGCTGGTACACCTATCGAAAAGATGAGAAAGGATCTCTTAAAAACAACAAGGATGCAGGGAAAAATAATCCATCACCTGCAAGATGATGCAAAGATGAAAAATGTGAGATGAATAGGCATCAATGAGAAAGAAGGACTCAATACAAATGATATAAAAAGAATATAGGCAGAAATAATAATAGAAAACTTGCCAAACATGAGGAAACAATTTAACATTCATGTAACTGAAGCATACAGAATGCCAAATAACTTCAACCCAACTAAAAATACACTGAGACATATAATAGTCAAGATCCCAGAAATCCAACACAAGAATAATATACTGAAAGCTGTTAGAGAAAAGAAGAAGATCACATTCTAAGGAAAACCCATCAGAATTACAACTGACTTCTCCACACAAACCATGAAGGCAAGGAGAGCATGGAGCAGAGTTCTTCAAGTCCTACATGAAAACAAATTCCAGCCCAGACCACTATACCCTGCAAAACTCTCTTTCAAGTTGGATAGACAAGTGAAATACTCCCACAACAAAGAACAACCAAATATGTTCATAATGACAAAGCCATACCTACACAGGCTACTGAAAGATGTTGTAGAGAAGGACCACAATGACCAGAACTCCATGAAAGAGAATAGAACAAACACACTAAACAGGACAAATAATTAAACACAGGACAAAAAGAAGTAAATAATAGCAGGTAAATAACATGACAATCATAAGTCAACACATTTCAATTACAACCATCAATATAAATAGACCCAATTCACCAATTAACAGAAATAGATTGGCACTGTGGATTAGAAAACAAAACCCAACAATATGTGTATTCAAGAAACACACTTAACTCAAAAAGACATTCATAGGCTTGAAGTCAAAGGATGGAAAATGATACCACATGCCCCAGCACCTCAGAAAAAAGCAAGAATAGCAATTCTGTTCTCACGTAGTCTCAACGTCAAACCAAGAAGGATCAAACGAAATAAAGAAGGCCACTATATATTGGCTATGGGAAAAATTCAAGAGGAACACGTAACACTCATAAATATCTATGCACCAAACACAGAAGTACCCAAATATATAAGACAAATCTTACTTGACATGAAAAATCTAATAACCAACATCACATTCTTAATAAGAGAGCTTAACACCCGCTTATCTCAAAAACATAGGTCAACCAGACAAAAAATTAGCAAAGAAGTAGCAGAACTGAACCAGAGTTTGCACCAAATGGACCTGGTGGACACATACAGAGTGTTCCACCCAAGCACAGCTGAATGAACATTTTTTTCAGCTACATAAGGGTCATTTTATAAAATAGAACATATACTAGTCCATAGGTCATGCTTAAGTATATGCAAGAAAACAGAAATTATCCCCTGCATATTATCCAACCACAGTACAATGAAACAGGAAATAAATGACTAAAGAAAGCAGAAAAATACATGGAAATTAAACAACACCCTACTCAGCAATCAATGGGTCACAGAAAAAATTAAACAATATCTACACTTCAATGAAAATTCAACCACAACTTACCAGAATTAATGGGATATGAAGAAAGCAGTTCTCAGAGGGAAAATCATAGCTATTAACTCACACATTAGGAAAACAGAATGGGAACAAATAAACACCCTAATGTTACACCTCCAACATCTAGAAAAGGAAGAGCAAATGAAACCCAGAGAGCAAAGACAGGAAGAAATCATGAAGATTAGAGTAGAAATTAATTCAATTGAGATGAAGAAAAAAGTTCAAAGAATCAATTAATCAAAAATCTAGTTCTTTGAAACACTAAACGAAATTTAAGTTTAAATTAAATTTTCCTCAAAAAGAGGAAAGAAAAATTCAAATACAAGCAATAAGAAATGAAAAAGGTGAAATCACCAAAGACCCAGTGGAAACTCAGAAGATTGTCAATAGCTACTTTGAGAATCTTTACACTCAAAGAATACAAGAAAAGTGAAGAAAGAGACAGATTTCTAGAAAGGTACAAATTACCAAAACTGAATCAAGAACATAGAACAACTCTCAGTAAGACAATAACAGCCAACAAGACACAAAACATAATAAAAAGCCTGCCGACAAAGAAAAGTCCAGGTGCTGATGGATTCACAGCTGAATTCTACAAGAAATTTATAGAAGACATAATCCCTATTCTCCTCAAACTCTCCTCACAAAATCATTTCTGGAGGCAAGTATTATACTGATTCCAAAACTAGGGAAAAACACAACTAAAAAAAAGAACTACAGGCCAATCTCCCTCATGAACATGGATGCAAAAATCCTAAATAAAATCTTAGAAAATACAGCAAATTATCACAAAGATCATACAACATGACCAGGTAGGATTCATCCCAGGGATGCAAGGATGGTTCAATATCCGAAAATCTATAAATGTAATACACTGTATTAATAGACTGAAATCTTAAAAGCACATGATCATCTCAATTGATGCAGAAAAAGCTTTTGACAAAATCCAACACTCATTCGTGTTCAAAGTCCTACAGAAAATTCCAATATAAGGCCTCTACCTCAATTTGATAAAAGCCATCTATTACAACCCAACGACTAATATAATTCTAAGCAGGAAAAAACTGAAATCTTTTACTCTTACATCTGGTACAAGACAAAGATATCCTCTATCACCCCTCCCATTCAATATAGTTTTGGAATCATTAACAACAGCCATTAGACAAGAGGGAGAAATAAAAGGAATAAGAATAGGTAAAGGAGAAGTTTACTTAGAAGACACAAAAACTCCACCAAGAAGCTTCTAGAATTGATACACAAAGTCAGTAGCATAGCAGGATACAAAGTTAATACTCAGAGTCAATAGCATTCCTCTACACAGAAAACAAACACACTGAGAGGGAAACTATAGAAACAATACCTTTTACAATAGCCTCACAGAAAATGAAATATCTTGGACTTCATCTCACTAAAGAAGTTAAAGATCTTTGCATGGAAAATTGTAGGACTCTAAAAAAGAGATTGTACAGGATTTCAGAAAATGGAAATTTATTCCCTGCTCCAGGATAAGAAGATCCAACATCGTGAAGATGTCCATACACCCAAGTTTGTTGTACAGATTTAACACAATCCCCATCAAACTGCCACCAACATACCTCCCAGACCTAGAGAAATCGTTCCTAAAATTTATTTGGCATCAGAAAAGACATAGAATAGCAAAAGCAATCCTGGCCAACAATCACAATTTCTGACTTGAAATTATACTACAAAGCAACTATGGTAAAAATCAACATGGTATTTATTGGCAAAGAAATAGACCTGAGGATCAATGGAATAGATTAGAAGATGCAGAGGCCTCTACAAACACACTCAGCCACCTGATCTTCAACAAAGGGGCCAAACATGCTTACTGAAAGAAAGATAGCTGCATTAACAAATGGTGCAAGAAAAACTGGCTTTCTACATGCTGAAAACTAAAACTTGACCCAGGTCTATCACCATGCAGTAAGCTAATGTCAAAATGGATTAGAGATCTCAACATTAAAACAGAAACACTCAATCTCCTGGAAGACAAAGTAGGAGGAGCTCTTGAAGACATAAGAGTTCATGAACAAATATGTTTTCGCATGGGAAACACTTCAAAGAATTAACAACTGGTATCAACACTTATTGAGAAGTTTTTGCATGTCAAAAAAATTGTCAACAATGTGAAAAGACAACCCACAAATTTTGAAAAAATATTAACTAATAAACACTCAGACAAAGGTCTGCTCTCTAGAATTTATAAAGAACTAAGATACATTAGGGCCCACAAATTAAAGACCCAGTCTACAAATGGGCATCTGAGATGAACACACACTTCTCAGAGGATGAAACTAAAGAGGTGAGTAAATACATGAAAAAATGCTCCATATCACTAGCCATCCCTGAAATGCAAATTAAAACAACCCTGAGATATCATCTCACTCCAGAAAGAATGGCTATCATAAAGAAATCAACCAACAACAAATGTTGGAGAGGATATGGGGAAAAGGGAACACTTCTCCACTGCTGGTGGGAATGTAGACTGGTGCTACCATTGTGGAGGTCATTGTGGAGACTCCTCACAAAAGTAGGACTGGAAATCCCATTCAAGCCCACTATCCTCCTTCTGGGAATTTTTCCAAAAGAACTGAAAACATCATATCATAGTAATATATGTGTACCTATGTTTATAGCAGCACAATTTGTGATAGCAAAATCTTGGAAACAACCAAGATGCCTGTCACATGAGGAATGGTTGAAAAAGATGTGGTATTTCTATACAATGGAGTATTATCTATAAAGAATGATAAACTTGAAGCATTTATACTGAGGTGGATGCCACTTGAACATATACTCATAAGTGAATAAACCCAATACACAAGTGCAAATATTGCATAGTCTCACTAGTATAAGAAATCAAAAGAAGAAATACAAATAGAAAGACATAACAACAACTAAACTGAATTTAGTCAGGGTTTAGTTAGGGTAAACTGACCTACATATATCACAGGGTAATAATCAGCTTCTGTTCCGGAAGATTAACAACCTAAGTTTGCAGATCAAAAATTGGAGAAATGCAAGGACCACAAGGTCAGCCAACATTTTGGTCCTAGCCTTTCAGGGTCAGTGAAGATTCAGGACATAGAAGAACCCGTACTATAACATCATGAAACTCAGTTCTGCCCCAAATTTTCTGATCAAGGAGATTATGGAGCCACAGAGGAATGTGATCGATCATCTACAGTGTGCCTAAGGAGAGTCACATGGAGAGAAAACTTTCTCTCAGGCTTTCACAGAGTGCAAACTGGTCAAGTAATGGCCATGACTCATCCACATGGCTGACACTGACAAAGGATCTAGAGTGAGGTATGGGGTTACAGGAAAAACCCTGAGAGGACTTAACTCAGCTCATCAGATACAAAAGTTACATTTTTTGTTATATAGGTCTTACTTTATCTCAGTCTTAACCATCCAGCAGAAAGCTATAAAAATGAGGTATGTAAAATAAGGCCATAATAATAAGCTGAGCTGTAATTTAAATGGCTCTAGTCAACAACTTCTTTAGATAGCCCACGACTATTGTGGACTTCTGGACTGTGTTGGATTGTTTCGCTCAATTCAAGCACATATAATAATTGAATAACAATAGAATACCCATCTTTGACAGGACTGAACAACAAAAAAATGGAGATACAAAGGAAGAACTATGATGTGTTTGTATAAACAGTACAGTTAAGATAAATATGCATTACTTTCACATAATTCTATTAGAAGAAAGATTTGTTGAAATGGTGTTTGGACAGGATATCCTGTCAGCTTCTTGTACTATGGATAATCACTGGGAAGGTAATAATGTAAAAAGTATTAATTATTGATACTGTACTATAATTCAGCTTTGAAAAAAAAGATAGGAATACAGCTACATTCTCTTAATTCACTGAATAGAGGCACCTGCTCTAATAGTGTTTGTAGATAGAGTATCATGCATATACCTTGCACAAGAAAAAGCCACTATGAAAACAATGTGAACTGTATTAAATGTCAAATCTGTCCTACTAATTTGATTTGAAACTGTCTCAGTGCTATTTGTTCTTCAATAAAATAAAATAAATACAATAATAAATAAATAAAAGAATATTTTTATTCTTGGAAAACAAATGATAAAACTGGTTTTCAGGAGACAATAACTGACTTGTAGCTTATCTAAAGAATAAAGATAATAAATAGAAACACTGAGGGGACCCTTATATTAGTTTTAATAAAAAAATCAATGTGGGTATTTTAAATATGTTAAAAGAATTAAAAGCATGATCTCAATGAGTGAACAGATAGATAATCTCAACATAGACATGTAAACTATGCAAAAGTAAATAAAGGAATATATAATGTTAACGAAGCAATAGCTGAAATGAAAAATTCACTAAACAAACTCAATAGTAGACTGTAACAGAAGAAAGAGGGCTGGGGAGATAGCTCAGTAGAATAAGCACCTGCCTGGCAAGTGCAGGGTCCTAAGTTTAATCCCAGGTACCAGGAAAAAGAAAAAAAAAGAATTGGTGAATTTTAAGATAAAACGATAAAAATTGTCCATGCCAAAAACAACAGGGAAAAGAATGAAGGAAAATGAAAATAAAGAGTTTCAGAGGTTTATGGGACAATATCATGTGCCCCAGCATAAATGAAATTGGATCTTAGAAGAACATGAAAGCAAGAATGAAAAACAAATATTTTAAAAATAATGGATAAAGTTCCAAAATTTGGTGAAAAATATTAACTTCCAGATCCAAGAATGTCATCAAACTTCAACCAGAAAAACATAAATAAATCCAGAATTTTTTTTTTTTTTTTTTCTGGGGATCGAACTAGTGACCTTGGGCTTTCTGGGCAGGCACTTGTGCTGCTGAGCTGAGCTATACCCACAGCCCCATGGTTACATTTTTTAAAAGACAAAAATAAAGATAAAAGTCTTGAAATTATTGAGAAACAAAGAATGTTATATACCAAGAAAGAATTATAACATAAACAGCTGGCATCTTATCAGCAAGAGTGGGATCTAGAACTCACTGAAAGGCATATTCAAAATACTAAAAGAAAAAAATACTAAATCAAAACTTTACACTGAAGACAGCTATCCTTCGTGAATAAAGACAAAATAAGACACATATTTTGAATTAAATTAAAATAAAAATAAGACACAAAAATTTATAATATCAAATGAAAACATTTAGAGGGAGATTTATAACATTAAAATAATATATTATGAGAGTCTAAAAATCAGAAAATCAAACCGAACACAAGAAAATATAAAAAGTAAAAATTAGAGTACATACCAATAACTTTGAAAATATCAGAGAAAGTCAACAAAATTGGTTCTTTAGAAAGACCTGTATAACTGACAAATACCTAGGCAGGATAGTTCACAAAAAGGGAAAAGATTCAAATTACCAATATCACAAAGAAAATGCATGAGGGTAAAGTAGTAAAGCTAAAGAAAGATAGAATTTCACAATTTAACAATTGATATAAAAATTAAGCAAGAAAATACAAAAGGATATAGAATAACTGATGCTATGAACATTAAGCCTTACACCTGCAAAACACCTCACCCATCAACTGCAGAACACATTATTTTTCAAATGCACACAGAATGTGCAACAAGATAGACCATGTGATGGTCTATTAAAGAAAAGAGAAGCTCTTGATAGATTTTAACACAGAGAGAATTAAATTAAAAATCAACAGTATTGCCTTAAGTATTTGGAAATTAAGCAACACTCTCATACATAACCCACAAATTATAAAAAATTACAGGGAAAATTACAGAAACCTTTTAACTGAATGATATTAACAAGCCTGTGGTTTACAATTAAAGCAATGGTTTAAGATAAGTTTATGCTTCTAATTAGTTGTATTAGGAAAGAATAAGTGGCTGAACAGGTAAAGTCGAAGCCTCTTCTTTGAGCTACATTGAAGGTTGAGGATGGTTGTATTTGCCTACAGTCCCAGCTACTCAGCAAGTGAAGGATGATAAGCTCAAAGTTAGCCAGGTAATTTATCATAACCCTGTCTTAAACATTTTAAAAGGGAAAAGTATCTGAAGATGTAATGCATTAGTGGAGTGCCCATAGTTTAATTTCCAGTAGGAGTACAAAAGGATGAAGAGGGGGAGAATGGAAATAAGAGGGAGGAAGAGAAAGCTAAAGAGAAGAGGGGAGTCTGTAGAAATCCAAGCGTAGAAGCCCCATGCTAGCCTGCAATGTCTACTTCCAAACTTTAAGGTGTAATAAAATGAGCTTACTTCATGTTGAAGCCAGGTCTTTTGGGTCTTGAGTTATTCAAAGAACAATATAAACAAAAGCAATGACAGACCTAATCCTAACTTATACAGACCAAAGATTTTGTTTCCAAGACTTTAATCTTTTTTATTCTTCTTTTATATATCCAATATAATGACAATTTGGCAAAATATATTTCTTATAACTCATTGGGAAATATTTTTGCATGAGGAAATGAGAGATTATAAATGGAAAATATCTTCTAGACATTACACACAGTGTTCTTTGCCCCTGTTTACAAAGTGGGATTTCAGATCATTCTTTATGGAAGTTTATCACTTTGTTTTAAAAAAAAAAAAAAGGCCACCCAAAAGTTCAAAGCACATAAAAGAGTAAAAATGGAAACTAAAATACGCTAGCTTGGGAGTGAAATATGTTATAAACAGTTGAACCACTGTCTCTAGACTTGCTTGCCAGCTAGGGTTATTACTGACATGGTTTTATATGACAGTGGGCTCAGAAATGGACACAGAAAAAGATGCTTCCAAGGTGAAATGAATTGAGGCAGAGCTGTATCTGCATTGCCTCTTGTTACTGCGCAGGGTGAGCACAAGGTGGCTGGCTTTCCTACTGATTTTTCTTGGTCTAGAGAGAATATGATCAAAAAAGAAAAAGTGGAAGAATCAAAGCAAAAGGAGGAAATGAGTTTTGGGGACAGACAGGTCTGACAGCCTTACCTTTGGAATATTTCATTAAAACCTGTTCCAAGATTATGAAGTTGAGACAGAATTTATGGCTGAAACGGTAGCCACTTAGCATGGTGGCCTTCTTCCTTCTGGCACACACCCCTCTGACAAACTAAATTTTGGCAAAATTTACTAAATTTTGGCAAATGGAATGGACTCTATAAATGAACATGAACTATAGATGCTTCTGAAGCCTTGGAAAAGAAATAAATGGAATGTGATGCTGAAGCATCAGGAGAAGTAGAAGAACATGTTAAAGATGAGACCCAGGGATGTGAGTTTGGGAAGAGTACCAAAATGTGCAGGTTTCCATAGAAAGAAAGAAAGAAAATATGGACACTTGTCGTCACCTGCCCGCTAGCGAGGTGCACACATGCCCTGGTGGTGAGCTGACCATGTCACTGCCCAGCCTCTGCAGTCCTGTGCACCTTCCCCTTCTGCTGTCACCCACACCACCGCCAAGTCCTGATGATCCTTCTAGCTGCATACCCTCAAGCCACCCACTCCTTTCCATCCAAGGATGGTTTTAATGTCTCCCTTTCATAATCTCCTTGGGAAACTGATGTGACAAATTCCTATTTGATTTCCCACCATCTCTAGTTTTCTCCTACTCTGATGCATTCTCTGAATTTCATCCAGAATCACCTTCTTAGGAAAAGAAAGAGCATGACAAGAGGAGGAGGAGAAGCAGGAAAGGAGGAAGAGAAAGAAGGGGGCGGGAAGGAGGAAGAAAGAAACAATGGAAAATCTTGGGGATAAGATACATTTGATTTTCCAGAAAAGATTTCATTTATAAGAAAATATTTCCAGAACTTGTTTAAATTCTTAAACTGATGGATGCACTATTATTACTAATTAGCCTTGTACTGAGTTAGAATTAATGCTGTATTCTTCAGTGTACCAAGTTTCTTATATTTTATGCCAGCCTTAAAGGTTGCTATCTTCTCTTCCACTTAATTTTGTCACTTACATTGAAATGCATTACTCAGATCAGCCCTTGTAAGTCTTCAAAATATATGGCATGCAACGTACATATTATTCTAAACTTATCTCACAGAACTGATTGCAGTTCCCACTGGCCATTCCTTAATAAAACTGTCACTGTGGCTTCTGCTTACCACAGCAGTCATCCAGAGAGCATCTGTTTATGTGAATTAAGTGCAGTCCTCATCTTTCTGGAATTCATCAGCAACATGAAAGCAGCTGGTCTATTTCTATGCTATAAAATCTTCAACTTGCACTGGTGAGGTGGCTCAGCACACTGAGCACCAGCTTAGGCAAGCACAGGAGCCAGTGTTTGATCCCTGGCACCACCTGCTGTGCTGGCCCCTCCCACAGGGGCGCTGAGCCGCCAAGACTGGGAGTGGTGGGACACGCCTGTAATCCCAGTGCTGGGGAGGCTGAAAACAGGAGGATCACTACAAGTCTGAGCTGTGTTGGGAGTGAGACCTTGTACCAATTACACAGAAAAATTTAAATTAAAAATTTAAAAAAATCGTCATCTTATTCTCTACCTGAGCATTGAATTACTGTATTTCTTTCAGGTCATCCACCCTGTCCCTTCTGACCTTCTGGGCTGCTAATTACTTGCCTCATTCTCTGTCAATAGCCTCTCAGACTTCGTCGTCAAGGCTTTACGTATAGACTTGGTGTCTCTCCTCAATTGCACCATCCACTCAGCCTCTTTGCATTTGTCTGCCCTTTTCCACCCATTGTTTAATAGCAGTATTGATTTGATTAACTTTAGTTTATTATTCGGTATTTGCTTTTTATTCATCTCTTCTGTATCCTGTTGTTCTAGTCTCCTTTTCTTATCTTTATGATTACTAAAATCGGTTTTAATGCATCATAATCTTCCTACTACTTGCCATAGTTTTCAGCCTTAAATGTATTTATGATTTCTGTAGATAGTATGATAAATATCTTTAATTTTCACTGTCCATACAGTGTATTTTTGTAGTAGGAGAACCATCTAAGCAGTACTTAACATATTTGTATAAACAAAAGATAAGGCAAGGGAGGAAAAGAGGGGAAGACGTCCAGGTAGTACTATCTAAGTTGAGTATGGGGCAACAGTAAGATAAAACTAAGGTAGAGAAATGGACATTTCAGGTAAGGTCAGGATTTAAAGTATTGTGCTCATGTTAATCACTGTATCTCATTTTGATCATAGTCCTAAATTATCTATGATGATAACCTTAAGAAAAATGTATAACAAGCTTACAATTTCCTGTGTCATTTTTGCTACTTTCCTATAAGCCTAAAGTTACTTCAAATTAGAAATTATTTTAAAAGAATAAAACTTTAGTTTCAACCAAAAGGCCAACAAGGCAAGGCAGGATGGAGCACATGTGGACTGCACCAGATAGTCTTTGGAGCATGCAGAAGAAATGTCAGGTGAGGCTGAAGACAGGAACAGGTGTCAAGTCCCACAGAGCTTTCCAGGCACTGTTAGGAATTTAGATTTATCCCTGGGAAATTAAAGAGCTATGAAGAACTTTATACGTGGTCAGGTTGCCAGGGAAACTTTGCAAATGGCCAGTCAAGGGCTAATAAGGCCCAAAGTTGGGTGTAAAAAGGCAGAAGTAAACAAGTAGACATTAGAAGGACTTGACTGAGCAGAGAAGAAAAGAAAGTAGGAGGGAGGATTAAACATTGACAGCCTATATGAATTAAAAAATAGACAAACTACCTGTGATATCAGATGTAAGGGTAGTGAGAACCCTTGGAAAAGCATGGATTCAGAGAGGGCAGACAGCAGGCTGGTAATGTTTTTCCTCTTGATCTGAGTACTATTTATACGGGTATGTTCACTTTATGAAATGTAGGACTTTCCAATGTTTGTTTATCTTTGTTACTCTGCTGGGTAAACAAACCACCCTAAACTCAGGGTCGTAAAACAATAGCCATTTTATTATGCTCCCAGATTCTGAGGGTTTCAAGAAGACACAGCAGCATGTCTCTGGCCCATGATATCTGAAGTCTTCTCAAGAAAGACAAGGGCTTGGGGGTCTCTTGAGGATGCTGGCTTGACTTTCTCGCGCGGAGGTTTCTTCGGTCATAGGCACAGTGCCTCAGCTAGCAAGAGTCAAAGACTAAGCTCACTAGGACTGTCAACCAGCGCTTCTCACAATGTGGTGGCTCCACATCACAGCATCCTGGAGGGAGCTACCAGACAGTAAGTATGCCGAGAGAACCAGAACGAAGCAGCATGGTTTTTCATGATCTAACCTCAGAAATCACACATCATTCTTGAATTTCATTGGTTGAAATCATCACAAGGGATGGCCTAAAGAATGCATGGCCATTGTTAATGTTTTATTAGTCCTTGGCTGTAATACATAGTGATTATATTCATCATGGAGACTTAGTACAAGTCACATTTTAATTCTTTTGAATCCCTTTCCTCCCCTCTCTCTTCTCTTTCCCTATTTTTGGTCACTTACCCTTTTGGAAAAATCTCTATATCCCTGTTTCCTGTTATCTGTGTTTTGTACTAAGACAAGAGAATCGGGCATGGTAGACTGGTGAGAGAAGTAGGCATGACCTGTTAATTATAAAAAACCCGGGTCCCATACACAGAATGGTTCCCGAAGCCCTGCACATGGCCTGCTTCTGCGAACTCGAGCAGGTTTTCTGTAGGTCTGCCTCAACCTAACATTGACCTGAGGGATAAATGCAAGAGGATAACACACCACTATTATGGACTACTGGACTGTATTGGAATATTTTGCCGAATTCTCGCATCTACAATATTTAAATGACAATGAAATACCCTTCTCTGACAAAATTAAACAAGAAAAGGGGATACAAATGAATGACCATTTTTGTATTTGTATATTCAAAATAGTTAGGATAGATATACATCTACTTTCTCTTAATTCAGTGGAAAGAAAGATTTGTTCTAGTAGTGTTTGTGGACAGGATAGCATGTCTACATCTTGTACAATGAATAACCACTAAGAAAACAACAATGTACAATGTATTAATTATTGAAACTATCCTAGTAATAGGTTTTGAAAGTGTCTCATTGCTATTTAATTCTCAATAAAATTATTTTAAAAAAAAGAAAAAGAAATCACACAAAAAAATGCAAGAGGAAAACTCGACATTGAGCTTTTTTGCTTCTGTGTAGCCCATTCTCTTCCTGTAAAGTGCAATTCTTTTCCTATCTTACTCAGCCCAAAATCACTCTCTTATTTCATTTCTTATATTTCAAAAATGTAAAACCTTTTTATCATTTACACTTATCCTGATCAATTCTTTGTCCAGGACAGAAAGAATCTACAAGAACCACCTCTGGTGACTCCAGCACCCAAAGCCTGATATCAATACTATATGAAAAAAAAAAAAAAAAAAAAAAAACCATGAGTCCTCCTCGTGTAATCAATGTATAGCATCTAAAGAAGTCTTGAACTCATGTGGTTTTGGCTGATGCCACCCCACACCATCTGTTCTGACATACCTATCATGAGCATTACACCTTGTTATGGTTTGTGTCTAGGTGTCCTCCCAAAGCCTCATGCAGTCCTGGGGCAGCTTCTGGAGTTTGTGACTGATAACTGTGGGTGTGGATGTTGCCCATTCCTTGAGGCAGGTAATCTGAATTACAATATAAGGTGGGAAGAGAAGCTAGTGGCTTGAGCTACTGCTACCTCTCCCTTGTGGCTCTTGCTCTTTGCCATGAAAGGTTGTTCTCTGCCTTGTGCCCCTCTGCCTTGGAGCCAGCTGAGTATGGACTGAATCCTCCAGTAACTATGAGCTAAATAAACCTTTCCTTCCTTCATTTGGGGTGTCAGGTATTTGTCCCAGCAATGAGAAAAGAGTAACTAAGACACACCTACATACTTTAAACTCCGCAATATTTCTTTTTTTTTCCATTTATTTTTATTTTATTAAAATACAAATGTCAATCAGACAGTTTCAAAACACCTTAACCATACAGAGTTGATGAATTAATACACAGCAAACTGTTTTCATAATGTTTTGGTATTGTACAAGGTGCATACATGATATTATATTTACAGGTTTTTATAGCTGAAATTATATCAAAAATTCAATAATTATTTACCTAGTGGATGACCATAGCACTAAAAGCTGACATAATATCCTGTCCAACCACCATTAGTGCAGATTTTGCCTATCATAGAATTATGTAGAAGCACAGCGTTATCTACCCAACTGTACTGTCTATACACACACATCATGATTTTTTCTTCCTACAACCCTTCCTTTGTCTACACCTGTCAAAAGTGGGCACTCCATTGACATTCAACTACCTTAGGTGCTTGAACTTGACTCCACAATCCAACACAGTCCAGCATTCTGCAACCATAGGGAGTTATTCAAAGAAATTGTCGACCATAGCCATTTACAGCTCAGCTTAATATTATGGGCTCACGATGTATACTTCATATTTATACTTTTATACTTTTCTGCTGGATGGTTAAGACCTAGGTAAATCAAAACTTATATACCAGCACATGAACTTTATATTTCCTATGTGGTCACTGAAATCTTCTCAGGGTTTATCTTGTAGTCCTGTACATTATTCTGTAGTTCAGACAGAGGTCTACTATCTAGAATTTATAAAGAACTAAGATATAACAGGGCCCTCAAATTTAAAGACCCAATTCAGAAATGGGCATCTGAGATGAATACACACTTCTCAGAGGACAAAATTAAAGAAGCGAACAAATATATGAAAAAATGCTCCACATCACTAGCCATTCGTGAAATGCAAATAAAAACAACACTAAGATATCATCTCATTCCAGAAAGAATGGCTATCATAAGGAAATCAACCAACAACAAATGTTGGAGAGGTTGTGGGGAAAAGGGAACACTTATCCACTGCTGGTGGGAATGTAGACTGGTACAACCATTGTGGAGGTCAGTATGGAGACTCCTCAAAAGAATAGGACTAGAAATTCCATTCAAGCCAGCTATCCCCCTACTGGAAATTTTCCCAAAGGATTTGGATACATTGTATCATAGACATATATGTGTACCTATGTTTATAGCAGCACAATGTGTGATAGCAAAATCTTGAAAACAACAAGATGTCCATCACATGAGGAATGGTTGAAAAAGATGTGGTATTTCTATATAATGGAGTATTACTCAGCTATTAAGAATGATAAGTTTGAAGCATTTATACTGAAGTGGATGCCACTCGAACATATACTCATAAGTGAAATAAACCAGACACACATGTGTAAATATCGTATAGTCTCCCTAGTATAACAAGTGAAAAGCAGAAATACAAAAGGAAATGCACAACAAGTAAAATCAATTGAGTCAAATAAGGCAAAGTGAATGGCATAAGCTGCAGGATACTAATCAGCTTTTCTTCTGGATGGTTAACAACCTAAGATCACAAGTCAGAGTTGGAGAAATAGAAGAGCCACAAGGCCAGCCAACATTTTGGACCTAGCCTTTCAAGGTCAACAAAGACTCAGGACATAGGAGAACCTGTACTGCAATATCATGAGACTCAGGTGAGCTTCAAATTTTCTGAGCAAGGAGATTGTGGAGCCACAGAGGAAAGAGATTGAAGTTCTATAGTGTGCCTGGGGAGAATCACATGAAGAGAAAACTTTCTCTCAGGCTCTCACAGAGAGCAATCTGGTCAAGCATTGGCCGTGACTCATCCACATGGATGACACAGACAAAGGATCTACAGAATAATGTACAGGACTACAAGATAAAACTCTGCAATATTTCTTTTGCTTAAAAGTTATGGGTCTAATGAGAAAGTTAAGAGGAAGAAAGTAAAACCCAAATGGCCTTTAGTGGTCATTCAGATAGTTACTGTTGCTGATGCTCCTCCTTCCTCCCACAGGATCTGGGTTTTACCAGACATCAGCTTCTTCCAGCCTAAAGTATTTCCTTTAGAATTTCATGGAATGCAGGTCAGTGTCCATCAAATTCTCCCATTTTTTTTAATATTTGGAAATCTCCTTCCTTAACCTTGGATATTGGAGGCTATTTTCACTAGATGTTGAGGGGGATGTTACAATTTTGTTGTTTTGTTTTGTTTTTTCCTTTCAGTCCTTGCATGTTGCTTTATTTCCCTCTAGAGTCCCCTTAATTTCTGGCATTAAATTGTCCTAAACTGTCTGGTTTCATCTAAAATCTATTCTTTATTACTGTATTTTCATCAAAAAAAACTGAGTGACTTAACTAATTTTCTTTTGCCATAAACTTGATAGAGAGTACAGGACAATTTTTAGTTCTTTTCCTTGTCCTCTTGTAAATAGGAGGTTGTGAAACATGTAAGTCTCCAGCATGACCCTGAATTACTAATCGATACCTCCTGAGGGAGAAAAGGAAAGACAGATCCTCCTTTTCTGGCCCCAGGTTGTACGTTCTCTGAAGGGCTCTTTGGAACTGAGATGAGAGGGAAGAGTCGCCTTTGATGAGGCGCTTTTAATCCCAGGTGTACGGAGAAGCTGGCCTTGTGTGAGGGTGACATGAGACTGGAATTAAGCCTTTAATTATCAAGAATAAAACTTCAAGGACTATTCAGTCTTTCCGGAAACACTCTGTCATGGCTCACATGAAACAGAAAGGAGGTAGCACACCCACTGATCTAAGTGATGTGTGTAAACAAGCTAAGACTAATTTCTGATAAAATAGAAAGAAACAAAACATGAAAATGAAGGAAATCAAGCCTACCATGGTTCTGCTTTGTTTAAATCCCCCCCCCACGTGCCAACCGCCTGCAAAACATTTAGTGTTCAGTGCAACTGCCTTTATCTTTGGTCTTCTCCAATAGGCTTTGGAAGAGGGTGTACTGCCCCTGCATGCAAATATGCTTTAGGCTAGTAAGTGTCCATAAAGGTCCACTCCCTGTTCTTTCCAGGGTGTGCAGCTTGCACACACTGCAGGCTTGGGGGCTAGATGAATGACTTCTAATCCTTGCTCACACCATTTACAGCTCTGTGACCTTGGCCTTGTGTCTTATAAACTGTGCTTTCCATCCTTTTGGTTTAAGAAATAAAAAAAATCAATGTTTAACCTCTTTCTTGGCAGCTTCTCTGACAGGGACTTTTTATACTTGTGAATATCCAACTTTGCTCTGACTCTGGGGACATGCATTTCCAACTCACTCTTGAATCTGACAGTATAGGAACCAAGCCCCCATTTACAGGCCTACCTCGCATCATGCCATTGGCCCCTCTCCTCCCAGTCTCCAGCCCTATAAATGGTGCCAGGATAGCTACCCAACCAGGAACCCCAAAATGGAATTTGGCCTGGGCAACAACTAAACCTGCACTGTATTAACCCTCTGCGATTTGGAAGTTGCGTAT
This sequence comes from Ctenomys sociabilis, assembly GCA_004027165.1. Taxonomy (NCBI): domain Eukaryota; kingdom Metazoa; phylum Chordata; class Mammalia; order Rodentia; family Ctenomyidae; genus Ctenomys; species Ctenomys sociabilis. Next base: position 42,766 of record PVKA01004325.1, read on the forward strand.
TATCATAGTTAGCCTCGCTGATTAATATTCCCAAGTATTAGATGGGAAATGTAATACTACTTGGTTGAATCATACTGCTAGCAAGGATTACATGAAAAGAAGTAAATAGGGTACTTGAACACTTAGTACACATCTGAAGGAAATGTGATAAATGAAGCAAAAACTTTAGAGCCAAGGACCTCCAACCCCAGTCCATACTCCTAAGAACACCCATCTCTGCAAACTAAAAGTTGGCAAAGCAATTCCCATCTTTAGGGTAGATGAATGCTTTCTTAGTGATAATTTAGATATATACCAGTATATTATATATACATATCTGTTCATGCACATTATTTATATTGGCTTTTACTTGCATAAACAGTCTATTTCCTTATTTCCTTATGCAAAACAAGGAAAGCTCAGGAACCCTTTGACCAGCTCTCCGATCCTAGTTTCCTTCTAAGTATAACTAACTGGCAATCTGGCATCAGTTTAGAGTGAATTCTCCCAAAATGATTTTGGACCTACTACTAATATATGTAATTATAGGAAATACATAGTATTTTATGTTATTTTTACTAAGAGATGTCTACAGGAATCATCCTCCAGTTTGCTCTGGGCCCAATCTTTAAAATGTCTCCTGACTTTAATAACCTTCTTCTCTACTGTACCTGGTTGATCTAAAAGCTCAATGGTGTGCTTATTTCCTTCTGATCCCAAGTTGCTGCTTCCCATTGCTCTATTCATGAAGTTCCCGCTTCTTTTCCTAGACAGCCCTCAGAGCTGAAATGAGGATGAGGGTCTGAGAGCATTGATTTTATCACAGGATAAAATTTGACACAGACACTGACAACATGCTTGTCCTCTCACCTGGCCATTAGCTGAGAGTTCAAAAAGAGGAAAAGATCCCATGCAGGGCTATCTTTTGCCAGAAACCAAAAGAGGGGCATAATTGCCCACTGTAATAGGAGCCCTTAACATGGTGTCCAGAGAGAAAAGGCAAAATCTGACACATCTAAATGACCAGATACTGTGCAGCAGAGCCAGCTATTGAACAGTATTAGCCGTGTCACTTTGACACGCCTCACACCAATGATCACAGTCTTCGAAAAGCAAGACCCTGCTTCTGAGAAACAAAGCTCTGCCACAGATCTGTGTGGCCAAAAGACAACGTACACACTGTGCAGTCCCTGAAGACACTGAGGAACGGGGAGTTTGCTAACTTAAAAAGCTACCTCCCGCATTGTAAGGCAGCCTAACTGGCTTAGTTTTATGCAATGAAACTTTAGATCCTTTTCTTGCTTAAATCAGCCAAGAGTTCTTCTGATTAATGTGAATGAAAGTATGAAATTGGTATTTGACAGGCCAGGGTCTGAGGAGATGGGGACCCTGCTTGACCTCTCCACTACCACAAAGTGGGTTTGTCAATTTCATCATTGAAAAAGAAAAGATTTCAGGATGTACCACAGAGAGACATGGGTGGACAGATTTATTAAAGTTAAAAAAATAAGAAAGAACAGGGAAGGGCTTTAGCATTGGCAAAGCCTTTTAGCATCCTAAAGTTAAGTAGATACAATTTTTTTAAAAAACTGCTCAAAGGAGGTCCTGAAAAGTATGCTAGCCACAAACAAAAGAACAGGCCTAGCTTTTATGGCTTCAGTGAGGGTGGGCTACAGGGTGGTACCTTTGAATCTTGAGTATGGCCTGGATTTTAGAGGATTTCCTAAATCCAGTGCCAGATATTGATCAGTGACCATTTCCACCCTTGGAGACTCCTGGCCCCCCTGCAGTTAAGCTACCTGATCCTCTCCATGATATGAGTAGGGAGTTAGGGAAGGGTGGATTCCATGCATTATTAGTAAGGGAGAACAAGAGAAAGACACTGTGATCTCACTGAGTCATGGATTAAGGCCTAAAATTCCACATCTCTTGTTCTATGAAGGCAAGTATCCTATTTCATTCTGACTTCTAGAGTGATGCTGAATACAATAATCAAACCTCTTGGATGATATCAGACCCTATTTCTGTCCCTTCTTGTGTCTATCTCTATGTTTCTGTGTCTCTTAATATAAAGAAGTCTGAAATGCCACTTTTAGTTTAACTCTCCTTTTATTTCTTTATCTCCTCTGGAAATGAGGACCAAGGTCCTCCTTGGGTTATAGGACATCTTTGCCAAAGCAGAGATCCAAGAGATGATGGGTCACACCTATCTCTTACTTCCCCACAGTATTTAATGCTGCTCTTACTAATTTTCATTTCAATGACTATAATCCCACCAGATTTCCTGTTGGAAATATTAACTCACATCTTTCCATGGAAGAAATAACAATACAGTCAAAAAGTTTGCAGACTTCATGATTGTGCTTTGGATATGGAATACAAGATTTTCTATGCCTAAAATAGACTTGCTGCAAATTGTACTTACCAAATATGCTGAAGAACACATTTTCCTAAGTGAACCAAAATAATGAGTCCGCAAAAAAAAAAAAAAAATATTGGGTTCTGTCCTTTTGATAAAATACACATTTCCCTTTAGGAGACAAAAATCTTCAATCAAGAATTTGAATAGTGTTTCACAAAAATGTCATCTAGTTAACTTTAGGATGCTAACAGCCCATTTAAGGTTTTGCTTTGGCTTTTGTCCCACATCATTTTCACTCCATTGTGTGAACCAAGTGAATCTTCACTCTTTGTGAGCTGCATTTTGCCTGTTTCATTTCTTGCAGTTATGCAAACCATTCTGATAGTCTACGTGGCCTCAGCCAGGCTCATTGGCCAACTTCAGGCTTCATTCCTGCCAACTCTAGCATGGGTCAGGGCTTGTCTAAATGCTGCCAGGGCAGGGCTGGGCAAGCAATGCCTCCTCCACTCTTTTCTATATCAGCATTAACTCTATCCTTTCCCTTCTACTTTGCAGTCCATCATTTTCTTCTCCACAACATTTCGTGTTACCATCAATTACTCCCGTTTCAACACTTTAGTCCTACCAGCATTGATGAAATTGAGTTTTGAAGCATTAGTTCATCTTCTTTCAGAAGAAAAGATCCATAGAACATCAGAGGGAAGAAGGTAGCCACCCCAGGCTGACTGCATGTGTCTTTTCTTCAAAGCCACCAAAACTCTGACCCAGAGTTTCTACTTCTTCCTCCTGACACTTGGTTAGAATTTATAAAAAGTGTCCATGCAGGCCTTTCGCAGAGAGAGTGCATGGGACAAAGGCAGCTATTTCTGCTGATGTGGTCTCATCTACTCTTCCCCACATCACCACGTGGACCTCTGCATTCAGCTGACTGCAGCAGTAGCTGTGTGCCAAAGACCATGCTATTACTCAAATCCCTGCCACTGCCAGCCAGGTCACCCATTCCTCAAGCGTGGGAGGGAGTAACTCTGGACTGATCTACTATGCAAAGAAGAATCTAAATATATACACTAAAATTCTAATGTGAAAATATGTACTTCTATTTTCTTCATCTGTGTAGAACCCTGACATGTCCTGGGAGCCAATCAATACATCTAACCTTAAAAAGATGAATTATCCCATTCTGCTCTGGCAGACAGTGGTAGTGAGACAATAAAAACTCACCCATTCAAGGTTACCCAGTCTTCTCTAGCTTTAGAATCTATTTCAGCTCAATTTAATCCCGTTTAAATATTGTTGTTTTTCATGGTATCCACCTTCTCTCCACCCTCCTTTTCCCCAGGCTGCCTGTGGGTACAGAAGCAGCCTATGTGTCTCCCAGGTGACAGTATCTATGTGCCCAGGGGACTTTTTCTCTGCTGTTGGTCCTTCTCTGTGGGCTGATGCTGACCTTGTTAAGATATAGTTAACATCTCTCCTAGTGTTTAAACATTGGTTTCGGTCCTGACTGCAGCCTTTTCTAAAATTTCAGCAGCTGGTCCAATTTGTGGTTTACTATCTCCATGCGAGTTGTAACTACTGATTGCTCTCCCCCTGCTGTCTGGGCATCCCTCATCAGTTTGTATATCTCTGTGTCTTCTTAAAAATCATTCTACATACACTGTACAGTACAGTACTATTAACTCTAGGTGTGGTGTTGCATATCCTTGAAAATTAATCCTCTTGCTTATTGGACACTTTATGCCACTGAATAACAGCTCTCTATTTCCCCCTTTCAGTCCCTCCATCCACATTCTGCTCTCTGCTCCTCCATATCAAACTATTTTATATGCCTTATAGATGTGGTGTCATGCTGTGTTTGTCCTTCTGTGGCTGGTCTATTTTAGCTAATTAGCATAATGTCAAGGTTCATCCATGTTGTCCCATATGGCAGAATTTATTTCTTTTAGCACTGAGAAATAATATTCTATTAGATGAATATACCACGCTTTCATTACACATTTATCCACTAGTAAAAATGTAGTTAGCTTTCACATCTTAGCTATTGTGAATAATGTTGAAATGAACATAGGAATACAGATAACATTTGGAGATCTTTATTTCAGTTCTTTTGGATGGCTATCCAGAATGAAATAAGGCTAACTAGATATCCACATGAAAAGAAGTAAATTGGACCCTTACTCTACACTATGCACAAAATCAACCCAAAATACATTAAGGAATAAATGTGTGATCTGAAACTGTAAAACTTGTAGAAGAAAATATAGGTGAAGATCTCATGATATTGGTTGTGGCAGTTTTATGGATATGAAACCAAACATGAAGGCAACAGGACCAAAAATGAACAAGTAAGACTACATCAAGCAGCTTCTGAATGCCAAAGAAAATAATCAACAGTAAGCATGCAGTGTATGGAGTGGAAGC
>PVKA01004325.1:47627-65161 GCA_004027165.1 Ctenomys sociabilis
ATATATATATATATATATATATATATATATATATATATATATATATATATATACATATATATATATATGTATATATATATATATTTAGGACAGGGTGTACAGGGCTCACTGCATAGATCGGACTCACAGTGATCCTCCTGTTTACAGCATGCTAAGTGCTGGAATTATAGGCGCACACCACCAGTCTCAATCATTTTCTCAGCACACCCCAGGATTGGAGCCAACACAGCAGACCAGAGTATCAAACTCCCGGCCCCTGTGTCCACAGCAGGCACTTTAATCTGCTGAGCTATTTGGCCAGCCCGCCAACAGTGTTTTTTACCACATCCACATGAATTGGTTATAGCAGGAGAGAGTGCCACAGACATCCATAATAAATAGCCATAAATTATATACCTTAGAACAAAAGGAATGTGTTTATCCCCAGTTCTGGAGACTAGAAGTCCAAAATGAAGGTGTCAGCAAGGTTGGATCCTTGTAGAGGCTCTGCAGTATGAGAAATTCTGTATCATGTCTCCACCCCAGCTTCTAGTGGCTGCCTGCCAGCCTCGGCATCCTTTGACGCAGATCTGTACCTGCCTCTCTCATGATACGGTATTCTCCTTGGCTATCTCTGCGTCCACATCCCTCTTCTTTTAAAGGTATCCGTCCTCGATTTTGTTAGAGCCTAACTAAGTGTGTCCTCATTTTATCTCAATTACATCTGCAAATATCCTATTTCCAGGTAAGATCATATTCATCAGTAGCAAGAATGTCCACCTGACCAAACCCAAAGCCAGAGGAGAACCTGGGAAACCAATTCAGATATTCTTGGACTCCCCATCATCATCCTGATGCTTGCATTGGAATTTTTATCATCTGATCCTACATACTAAAGATGAGGTGAGAAAGACCAGCTACCTTAGTCTCATCCCCTAGAATGTATTTTTCTACTCTTTGCATCCTCTTCTCCATGATAAAATTGGTCTAGCCCTCTTTGTGACTGAAAGATACTGCTTCCCCTTGTGTAATTTTTTACACAAGCACTAAAGTTCAAGGCTCAAATCCACTGGCTTTGTTCTCGTTTTGTCAATGGTAAAGGTGGTCTGAAAGATCTCCCAGAATCCTTTTCTGGGAGCTGTCGTCTGCCATCTAACTGGTGCTCAGGATCATGCGAATGCTCCCGATGCTCTGAGAAGTTACCATACTTGCTTCTCCTAAACATTGTTCTACCTTTCCTTGAAAATCAGAGTTCCACAGATTGCCTCACTGTAGCTGCCATGCCTTTGAATGGAGGACTTCAGTGTAAAGAACTTGTGGGCTACAAGGAAACTTGCTTATTAGCAGACTGTGCATACGCGGGGTTCCCATCATGAAAGTGCTATGTGACCAGTTTTCTGTGTACACTTCCTTTGAGAAAACATTTTCCTCTGCAACACTGGACTCTGACCTTCCAGAGAGGCTCAAAGTTACTTTGTATGAGGTCATGATCATTTCAGAAACAATGCTGATTTTACTGAAGCCTCTGTTTCTTTGACTTATAATAACTCAACTTCTGATTTTCTGATTTAATGGTAATAGAAAACTGATGCACATTCAGTGGAAACATAGCTTGAATCTTAAACTAGATTTAAAACTCTTACAATCTGATCTTTTCTTGAGCTCATAATATATGGTATAGAACTTTCTCATGATGCGAGAGATTACTATGCCTTAAATGCTCCCTATACCTAAAGTAAAACAAAACAGCAAAAAGTATCACTTCCTTATAAGAAGGAACTCTTCCTAAGATTCCATATTATCTCCGACAAAAACTGATTTGATAATTGCTCAGCCTGGCTGAACACAATCCTAACTATAGAAATGTATGACACATATGTCAATCTACCATATCACATAATAGTTTTTCATAGCACAAAATATGTCTGAATTGTTGGAGGAAGTGACATTTGAACATCACACAAGTCTCAGCTCACATGTGCTCAGCCTTTACTTGTTGCTTGCAGTGTTTTGGATAAAGGGAAGTGCTAGACAGTCAGTGCCTTGAGTAATCTTGGGAAAGGAAAAGAAATGGATCCTGTGGCCTCTGCGCTCCTGCTCAGAGGCTCTCTCTTCACAAAGCCTGAGCAGGTTCGCATTGACCCTTACTGGGGACAAGGATAAAGGGTTATACTTCGTCTGGGAAGGGAGGTTGGGGATTGCCTATCAGAAAGAGAACCATGCAGCTGAAGTAAGAGGCTGGGCAGTCCTGTCTCAGTCACTGATTCCACATTCACCTGCTCCTGAGGTCTAAATGAGTCCCATGTGACTTCCTTCTGTTCCCTCATCCTGGGTCCAATTATCAGCAATTATCAAACCAAACTATCAGCTCTACCTTTAAAATACATCCCAAACCCAATTGCTTCTGCCACCCCACTCTCACTTCTCACCTAAGCCATGACCTCCATATCACTTCCTAACCCCTGATTTGAGGTCTCTGCAGTCCACGTTTCACCCAGGTTCCAAAGACTTTAAAACATCTATCAGATAATTTTATTGCTCCATTCAAAACCTTCAAATAGTAATAGATTCTCACTATGCTCACAGTAATCAGTTCCATTCCCTTGTGCCAGCCCACAAGGCCCTGCCATGGTGTCTCTGCTTCTTCCTCACCCTCTCTGGGTTGTCGTTGGCCTTCTTGGCAACTCATCTACTCCCAGACTTTTCCCCATCCCCTCAAAATGCCCTCTGCCTGAAATACTCTGACCTCCTTCCCATCACTCAGATAGCACCACCTCAGAGAGGCCTTCACCCCCTCACTGCCACCATTGCCTTCTGACATGGTTGGTTGGTTGTGTCAATATGAGTCAATAACAACCAACTAAATAGGCTCAGCATAGTTCTTGGTGTGGAAGATCCACCTATGGAGGATCGTGGCCAGGGTGTTGTAGAAGGGAAACAAAGAAAGAAGGCTTGAGTCTTTCTTCTGCCAAACAGCTTCAATCTCTGCTTTTACTTTGGACAGCATCTCCTGGCTTCTGGCACAGACTCTTCACCCTTCTATCACAGGCCCTTCTGATATAACTCACATGGTACACTGGACAGAGAGCTCCAGTCTTTGACTGGATCTTTAGGGTCCCCAGTGCTCAGGTGCTCCTTTTGCACTTTTCCACACCCAACTCTGTGGGTACCCATCATAAGCCAATCTGTAAATTCTTATATATCTGTGTATCTTGTATTATATCTGCTTCCCTAGTAAACATTCATACACTTCCCATTACCTGGCTTAAATTTTTTGTAGTTCTTATGATAGCCTCAAGTTACCATTGTAGCTTATATTTTATTTCTGTGCATGTTCATTTTCCATGAAATGGAAATGAGCTCATAAAAGCAAAGAATTTGGCTTTCTAATTTGTTTTTCAAAAGACTTTCCACAGTATCTGACCATAAGTGCTCAAAAATAGCTGCCAAATGAATAGTTACCATACAATAGTTGGATGAACCAATGATACCTCCAGTGGTCTTCTGAGACTCCATTCTTGCCTTGCCTAGCTTCTGAGCATCCATTTCTTCAAGGAAGTCAGACTCCTAGGGAGAAAGGGGGTTCAGGCTTCAGAAATTTTAAAAATGACCTAGGTAATTCCAGGGAGCAACTCAGGCTGAGAACAGTTGAGACAATCAGGGACTTTTAGTGTCTGGTGTACATAGATACCACCTGAAGACCTGTTAGCATGCAGATTCTGGGTCAGCAGTAATAGGAGCTGCAGGTGTGAGCCCAAGGGCCTGCTGTTCCAGCAAGTTCATGGTGATCCATCCACTGTTGGCCCTTGGGCTGTGTTTCCTTGGCACAGGCTGAGTGATTTCTGCAATCCTCACAGCTCTGCCCTGTGTCCTAAGACACAGGTAACTCAATGAACCTCTACCTCAATCAGTTTCTCCCACATGAGAGGGGACTGGATTCCTGTGAGGCACAAAAGGGGAAGACACTCTATAGAGGAAGTTGAACTTATTTCATTTAAAATAATTTAAAAATTTTTAACTTTGAGGTAATTTCAGCTTTATAAAAATATACAAAATGATCCAAGGAATTCCTATCTTTCACTGAGATTCCCCCTGTGATAAATCCTACTTACTCATACTGCAATAATATACCTTAGAAAATTATTGTTTTCGTGGTACTTTTCTCTTGTCCACAACCAAACTTTGTTCAGACTCTGCCTGCTGTCCCATCCATGTTCCAGCTCTGAGCCACGGACTGATCCAAGCATCATGGCTTGTGGCTTAGTCCCCTCAGCTCTTCAGCTGCTTTCATCTGGAACATTTCCTCAGTCATCCTTTGTCTTTCATGGCTTTGAGACATTTCATGGCTTTATAGAACTTCCCTTAATTTAGGCCAACCAAATATTTCCTCATGATTAAATTCACATGGAGAATTTGGGAAAGGGATATGACAGAAGTGATGCTGGGACCTTCTGACTTTCACAAGGCTCGCACAGTCACAACATTTGAGAGCTCCATGGCTAATGAGGTTACCTGTGGCCTCTTGGACAAAGTAGAGTCTTCCCACACTACTTTCCCCTTTGTAATTAAGTAAGTCTGCTGTTAGGGGGATGAGCTGAGGCTGTGGATATGCTGCATCTCATCATATTTTTCACACACTAGTTTTAGCATCCACTTATGCTTTTTATCATTAAAAAATTTCATTGGAGTATTTGGTCAGTGACGAATTTCAATTTCTGCCATTTTTTTTTCAACATTTACCAGTTGGAATTCTGCTATAAAGAAAAACTTTCCCATCTCTTTCTTTCTTTCTTTCTCTCTTTATAGTTATGTATCTAGGTATGGATTCTTATTTTGTAATATGGATTATAATCTGTTACTTTTTCTATTTTCTTTTCTTTCTTTGCCAAAAATGTCCCCCAATTAGCCAGTGGGAGCCCACAAGCTTGTTTATGTGCTCCCAATCTTCCGATCATTTTCAGAGCACCTTCTTATCATCTGGAACCATAAGAATTCCTGGGATAACCTTGCATATTTCTTGCCCTGAGCCCAACCAGCTCTTCTTCCAAACAGCGCTAGCTCCATTTACTTGAAAATGTTAGTCAAATATCAATATTCGGGAGCTGGCCTGGTGGTGTATGCCTAGTGCTCAGGAGGCTGAGGCAGAATTCCTGCGAATTCAAGGGCTACATAGTAAGTTCAAGGGCAGCCTGGCCTGTACAGCAAGATGCTGTCTCAAAAAGAGGAACAAAATAAATAAACACATATTAAGATTTGGGTATTAATGTGCTTATGAGCAGTATGGTATCACTGTATCTAAATATATGTATTTATCAATATATCTATATTTCTATGTCTACCTTAAATTTATATTAAAATGTCCTAAATTCATATTGGTAACTCGTTTCTCTTTGTGCCACCTTTTGAGACCTCTCCCCTTATACTCTCTTTTCTTCCCTTTCCTTCTGTCCTCCCTCCCTTCTTCCCTTCCTTCTTCCCCTCTCTCCTCTCCCTCTTTCTGTGCCTCTCTGCCTCTCTTCCTCCTTCACTGGACCCTTTCTTTTCTTCCCCCTCTCTGCCTTCCCCACAGCTTCTCCTTATCATCATTGTAGCCTTACTTCTTCAGAGGTCACGATTTACTGTGTAGCCATCTAGTATAAGGAAGGGCAGCTCTGGGAGTTGAAGAACCTCTTTGCAATCCCTGGTCACCATGTTCCAGCCCTGTGACTGTGGACAAGCATTCGCTCACCAGAAGAGGTTCTCACGAAAGCATCTTTTCCAGGCTCAATCCCCAGAGTCAGGAATTTATTTATCCACTAACTGCTTTCTTTTGAAACTCTCAGAGCCTTACAGGCTTGCATTATGGCTTTTATCTAGGTGCCCCTCAGAGTCCTATATGCTCCTAGGTGGGTCTTTGGGAGGTGACTAGATCATGGGTATGTGATAATGTTAGGGCCAAATCATAGAACAGCAAACATAGACATTTTATAGTACAGTTCATAGCCTGCAACTATGCTCATGCTACCTGTCATGCAGTTAGACTGCTGGGCTGTTACCCTTGGCCCTCTGCATCCAGCTGCTTCTTCCGTACAGCTGGCTGGACCACTTGACCATGTCCAGCTACAGTGTCTGTGATTTTCAGCTTAAAATATGTACATATGTAGCTGTGGTTCAGCTTGCTTGAAGGACTCTTTGTGCCCAGAGTACATGGGCCCAGTCAAGGACACTTCTAATTCTACTTACTCTTGTCAGACCCCCTCCATCACAGAATGTTCCTACCTTATGATAAACAATTCCTTTTAAGGAAATGTATTTGCTTGACACCATGTGACCCAAGGAATATAACTAATCATGTAATAACTTGTTATCAGTCTTGTACTTCCTGCTTGCAAACTCTATTTAAACTGAACTCTAAGTTGATTCATGGCTGATGATTTGGAACTTGTTCCCATCATCCTGATAGTGTAATAAGAGTTGCCTTCTAAATCCTCAATGCAAAGAGTCGTCCATTTAATTTGATATTGGTTTTTCAGCGTCAATACTGGATCATGGATATGTGATACTGGATCAGCCCATTGGCTGGTTCATCATAGTTCTAGGTAAAGATGAGGATTTAGTGAAAAGGGAAGACTCACCAGGTGGGTGGCATCAACCAATAGCCCTTGTAGCCTGGATGGAATAAAAAGGAAAAGGGAAATCTTGCTGCCTCCTGCCTGCTACAGCATGCTGCCCGGCCTTGGCATCAGCCAGCAATAGATAGACAGCTCTACAGACTGTGAGTTAAAATAAACCTTTCTTCCTTTAATTTGTGGTGTCAGGCTTATTGTCCCAGAAACGAGAAAAATAACAAAGATAGCTGGTATGTCTCTCTTGCCTCACTTTAACTCTTACATTAGCAAGACTCCCAGAGTTCCAGGCAAACATGTACCTCAAGTTCCAACACTTCTAACTGAGCAGTGTAGCACTTCTCTTTAAAATCTTCCACAACTTACTCTCTGGTTCTGAGTGACATTGCTTCCTGCTCCATTTTTGTTTAGCCCTCACGCTTATCTATCTACCCATCTGCTAAGGGACAAAAAGGTTGCAGCTCAAAGTTACCTGTTTGGGAGTGGAACTTCCCACTGGAATTGGTGCCATTTTTCTCTTGGAAACTGTATTAATGGCATCATGGAGCAAATCAGTTTCCATCCCTGAACACACAGGGTTTTTTTTTTCTTTTTCTAAAAGTATCTATAATTTCTCAAAGCACAGCTATGTTTAAAATTGTTTGAGAACAAAGACTTTGGCAAATCTGCAGCGGCCATTTGCATTTTAATAGCCTGAGAAGTAAATCCACATTTTAAAGGGAAAAACTATTCACCATCTGCAGTTCATGCATGTCTGAGACAGGGAAAATCTGCTGTTCACACACATTTCTGATGAAGTTGGCAGAATCTATTGGAGATTTTTTGCCAGCCTGGAGGGAGATGCAAACACCCTGCTTCTGAAAATGTGCTTGGTGCAATATGGTGAGCGGGCTACTCAGCTGCTGCTTGCAGCAAATGTAAGGATCTTGAGGGGACAGCCTCTTACTTTTTTCTTATGGAAAAATTTGAGCATTGTCGATGGAGAAGTGGGTATGGTCTTAGAAAAAAGTAGTGAATAATAAAAATGTTCGCCTGCTATCCAGACACTGATAAAGCAGTGCAAAGAGGGAGCACCATTCATTTCCCAGGAGGCCTAAATGGTAGAAAGGTTCAGAGGGGAAAGTGTATGGAGAGAAAGGGGACACGAAGAGAAAATGAACTATAAATGCTGCTTCATCCAAGGTGGACTATGTGGGGAAAGAAAAAAGAAAGAAGAACGAAAGAAAGAAAGAAAGAAAGAAAGAAAGAAAGAAAGAAAGAAAGAAAGAAAGAAAGAAAGAAAGAAAGAAGAAAGAAATTTTAGCATTTCCTTGAGAGTAAAATTCTTGTGGTAATGAAAATAAGATGACAAAAAGAGGCTAAAAAGGATGCATTGAAAAGTGCAGGAATCTGCTAAGCAAGCCTTCTGAGCTGCCCTTTCAAAGCCTCCTAGCATGAGTATTGATTTTTTGGTTTTGTTTTGATTAGGCTTTGCTTAAACAGATGCTTCTTTTTATAAAATGAACACATACACTAAGCACAGCAGGGTCTCAGGGTGATTTCATCCATCTGAGTTATAAGCATGGTAATGGTTATATAACTAACAGTTATAAAGCATGGCACTGGTCATGTGTCTTTTCTCTCATTACTGAAACAAAATACCAGACTCCCAAAATTGAGGAAGAAAAGGTTTATTTAGCTCACTGTTTGTGGAGGTTTCAGTCTGTACTCAGCTGGCTCCAAGGCAAGGCGGCATGACGGGGCATGACACTTCAAGGTGACAGAAACTAGCAAGAGCACAAGGGGGCAGGAAGCCTCTTTTCCTCCCTTCTGTCATAGGCAGGCACTCCACCCTAGGGTGGGTTCTTACACTAACGTCATGGTCGGCCCTCCTCTTGCACAGGCTTAGGAAGTTTACAAGGTGAGGACCCCAGGCCCTTGCTGAGTCCTTAGTTAAGCATCTACACTTCTCAGGTTGACACCGTGTATCAGCCATTACACCATGAAAGGGTATTCACCGTTCAGAGTGGCTGTCAGCCCTGAGCAGCAGAGCCCCCCATTACTGGGTGAAGTGCTATGTGTCACTTCTGGTTATTGGTGCTTTTTAGTGTAAAATTGATACATAGCAATTTATGGGCATGGAGATTGCATGAACCCAAATGTCCCCCAGTATTAGTTCAACTGGAGAAACTACAGGGCAGCAGGGAAGGTAAGAATCAAGGAAGATTCTCTGGTAGTCTGAGTCCTAGCTGTGCATTGCTAGATAATATTATTACCTGAAACACACCTGCTAACTCCAGTTCAAACTTCCAAACAAGAGAAGGAAAACATATTCTTTTATTTGCTCGTGTAATAGAATCAGCAGGGTAACAGTATGAGTGCTCAGCCAATGCCCTTTTCTCCCCTAAGTTTCCTAGCATCCTTGCATTTAGGTGACAGCCCTATGAGTAATCCTGGCTAATGGGTGATGAGCAGAAGCAACATGGACCACACCCAGACCAAGGAGGTTAAATGTCTATTTCCTCCTGTCGTGCTTCTTTTGACCCTTCACCTGAAATAACAATTACTGAGGTCATACATTCCAAGTGATGTTATAAAATACACAAGAGGTATTCATCTTGCATGAAACCTTATGTTAAACTACAGGGTTCCACAGTGTGGCATAACTTACCCTGACCAGAAGCGAGTCCCTTATGGAGCCTGCCTAATAAAACAAGGGTTTTCATAGTGTTGCCTTTACTAGAAAACACTGAAGATTCTGCTACTGGAGGATGAGGCACCATGGCATAACACTGTCTACAGCTTTTACCTGGGGTGGCTGGAGAAAGATTCCAGAAAATAGAATAAGCTCAGATTTGCGCATCCCTAATCCAACAACCCCAAATGCTCCAAAATGGAAAGTTTTTGAGTATTGACAAGATGCCACATACAGAAGATCTCATGTTTGACCCTGTGTGGCAGGGTCAAGAAAGAAAGCACAATAAAAATTGAATATAAAACTACCCTCAGGCTATGCATACAAGGTTTATACAAACAAATGAATTGCATGTTTTCACTTGAGTCTCATCCCCAGGGCAACTCATTATGTGAGTGCAAATACTCCCAAATCTAAAAAAACCCTAAAATATGAAAAGCTGCTGGCCCTGAGCATTTTGAGTGAAAGATACTTAGTCCGTAGCTTACATTGGTTGTCTTTGGCTGAATATTACAAGAAAGGAAAAGCAATGAAATGGCAGGCAAGAATGCAAAGCAGTGGGAAGAGTTCAGAAATCCACAGTCTTATAGAATTGGAAAAGCTACTTCTTCCAGACATGGCTATAAGTGACAGGATTAAAAAGATGCTGGTTCTGCTTCCAATTAGTATAGAAAGCTGTGGAGCTTTACTCTCAAACTAATGAGGAAAAGATGGGCCATTTACAAAACCATAAACGTTTTTGAATCCATGAAACCCTGAGATCACAATACAACTGACTTCCCTAGAGCAACTGTGTCCCAAGGGAGATAGGATGCATGAGCTGTTTTACTTTTGGCCAAGTAAGATAGCATGAGGTGGGCAGCCTAAGAACTCAGCTAAGAATGTAATCGAGCGCAAAAGGCCCAGCGTGGGGAGTGTAACGATTCAGAAACAATGATGTTAGTATTGTCTGCACTCACTGATGAGCTGCTCTTTTCCATGGACTTCCATTAGAAAAGCCAGTTTGCCTTATGGGAAAGCGAACTAAAGAAATTGGGTTTAAAAATCACTCAGTTGTGGGGACAGCCAAATAGCACAGTGGATTAAAGTGCCTGCAAGCAGAAACCAGGGCTGGAGGTTCAATTCCCAGGCCAGCCCCTGGGGCACACTGAGACAGCAATTGAGACTGAATGTCATGGCTCATGCCTGCAATCCCAGCGCTTGGGAGGCTGTAAACAGGCGGATCACTATGAGTCCGATCTAGCAGTGAGACCCTGAACACCCTGTAGGCCCTTCCCTAAAATACAGAAAAAAAAAAAATAATTAATTAACTAATTAAAAATTACTCAGCTGTATTCATAGGAAGAGAAAAACAATATTAAGGACCCCAACTTGTATCTTCTCACTCACCAGGCAAATCCTATTAAGATATTCTATTGGAGCCATCTCTTCAGCCAATTAATCAGTTCATTAATGTTTTAAGATTGAGACTTTGGCTTCAATATGTATTTAATCTACAATAAATATCTAATGATGCCTGAATAGATGTTCTTTTGCTTTAGTGACTAGTAAAATTTATTTTGAGATAAATTTTAAAAATTTCAAGTTTGGAAAGGTCTTACTCCAGGCTTGAGACTTGTGTTGTTGAGTCACTTTCAGCTCTGCATCAGGTGTCAACAAAGCAGTCAAGCTGCTCAGATGAAACAAAAAGTGGGATTATTGCATTGTTGATGGAATACTGAAAACTTAAAACCTATTTTTCAAGTCTCTACTAGTCTAGTTTGAGTTCAAGCAACTCTGAGAGACAGAGGACAGGGAGGCCTTGACAGTACTGTGTCCTGTTCTCCGAAAGGTTTCCTTTCCATGTTTCAAAGGTAATATGTTTTAATTTATAAATAAATTTGTATCTTGCAACTTTGGGGAAGACAGAAAATGAAATAAAATCCATAACCTTGGGCTGGGGAGATAATTCAGAGGTCTAAGCGCCCGCAAGGCAAGTGCAAGGACTTGGATTCAATCCCCAGTACCACATGCCAAGCCAGCCCCAGAAGCAAGCATAATGGCATACTCCTGCAATCCTAGTGCTGGAAAGGCTGAAGTAGGAGGATCCCTATGAGTCTGAACTGTGTGGTGAGTCCTTCTGTACAGTAAATAAATAAATAAAAAGAAAAAATTACGAACCCTATTAACAATTTTATGTACAGCCTTTAGGCTTTTCTTTCCTGTGCATTTATATTTTCAAAACTAATTTTATATATTACATACTTGGTCATACTTCCTCAACTTTCTGACCCTTTGTACAAATCTGTATCCAATCATAATCTTTAGCAATGTTCAATTTCATTGTCTATGATTGGAATACCTTCAATGTCAAATAGGACGTTGGTCCAATAGACAACAAATTCTTCCAAATGCAACCCAATCCAGAAAAGCAAGTGGAGGTAATTATTAAACATTTACATTTTAAAGTTATGCTGTAAAGTTCTTCAAAAATCCAATTAAAATAGAGCCTTATGTCAGAGCTTTCTTCTGCAACCTCTAAACATTTAGTCATAAATTAGGGGTTATAACTTTAAAATATAAACCATTTAAGAAAACTTATATTTAAAACTCTGCATTTCTACAACTATTTAAAAAATAGATAACTGTAAATTGTAGACTTTTCTCACCCAAATGATCTCAGGAACCCACTGTAGAATACTTCGGAAATGTAAAAACAGCTTTATTGGCAAAGGAATCTATGCATAAAGACCTATTTTTTTTCAAATTTATTTTTTAATTAATTTTATTGAGAAACAAATAGCAATAAGATAGTTTCAAAACCAATGAATAGGACAATTTCAATAAATAATACATCGCATAGTGTTGTCTTTGTAGTGGTGCAGAAATGATACCCTGTCCAAACACTATTAATACAAATCTTTCTTCTCATTGAATTAAGAGAAAATAGCTGTATAACTATCCTAACTATTCTGTATACACAATACAAAATGGTCCTTCATTTGTATCCCCATGTAAAGACTTAGTCAACTGAGCGTCTTTTTAAAGTTTTCATGAAAAAATAAATAAATAAATAAATTTTTATGGTTTTCAAACCTAAGAATCCAAGGAAAGACAGAAGTACATCCCCTTTTGCATTTTTTCTCCAAATATTAAACAATATCCTCTAAACTTTTAGTTTCTTCAACAATAAGTCAGTTGGTTCTACTTCAATTATAGTGACAGTATCCATAGCACACAGTCAGGATCAGGACAGTTAATGTCTTGGGAATATTATTATTTGCCCGACACATTTTAATGTCCCTAGCACCTGTCCAGTACCTAAAAACCTAGGACTGGCCTTGCTCATGAAGGATACTTCTTATTTATAGAAACATACAAGAAAACAGACTCAACATTTGCAGTGTAAGAGACAATATCCTTTTTCGAAAGGATGCCACAGTGTTCTTATCAAAACAGATAGATTATCCCCCAATAAATCATGTATAATGGAAGTCCTTCACATCTGTGTTCAATGCATTTCTGAAAATGTATTTAAAAGTCAAGTGATTGAAAGTAAAACCGTAAGTATACAAAGAGTTCTGCTTCCAGGGAGCTCAAAATATTAGAGAATTCTTGAGATTAAAGACATAATATACAATGTGTTATGGTGTGTACATGCTTCTTTAGTTCATTAAAAGTAATAAACATTAAAGATATATAATTAAAATAAATGTTTTGAAATAAGTGCTTACCTTGAGTGCCAGGAGAGACAAGTTGTATCATGTTCAGGTACAAATCCTCTATGTTGAATGTGAATGTGTGTCTAAATTACACTGATAATATTTGATTGAAAAAGTTGGGGGAACTACTATCTGATAGTGATTGCACTTAATGGTATCAGATCAATTTTCTTAAAATTGTTGTCAAGAGACAATTGAATATCAGTACTTTTCTCCTTGAGAAGAGATTTTTAGAGAAGCTATGCTTTTATAGTTTTGTGCACATCTCCCTCAATGTGGGAAACTGCTCATTCTCATTTCCACTCCTGTTATTTCCTGCATCCACACTCTGTACCACTGATGATTTCAGAACACCATCCGCAGTGTCTGGGTGGGTCTTTTCCTTTGTAAATGAACTCACAGTCAAGCACGTCCATGAAGTATCAAGCAAAAGGTCAGATTACCTGCCGTTAGGGTACCTAACTGAATTACCACTAGTATTGGCACTTTTCTTTTGCCACTATCCATGTATTTTTTATAAGTCCAAAATACCTGGATAACATTGATAGTCAAATAACTGGATAACAAAACAAAAATGATAATTGGCAAAACTATTTTGTTGGGAGCCAGACAGAATGACTATAAAAGAGCTAACCACTTGTTTCTTAGCTGCAGTACAACTGTCCTGATTAGCAGAGCTCGGGAGATTTGATACATGGTAGAGGGACTATGTAAAGTCTGCATGAAAATCACAAACACCAAAATGTCTTTGAGGAATAGCTGCTGCTGAGATCAAATTTAACCAAAAGCTAACAAACAAAAATATATTACAGTCTGACACCATGATAAGCTCTGAGCCTTAGTCCCCAGCATGCATTTGTGAAGATTGTGCTGGTGTTGGTCCAACCTTTTAATGATTTAGGAGGACTCTGAGTGGCCTGCGGGACTCTGGAGACCTGTGAACTGTGGGCCCAGCCTGCACAGCTGCAGAGCTTTTCTGGCACCCTAAGTTCCAGACTCTGGCAGTCTGTGGGACTCAGGCAAGCTGCATCCCTTGGCCCCCAGCACGCTGGTGTAGAGCTTGTGCTGGCACTGGATCAACCTTTTAAGAATTTAAAAGAATTCTGGACAATCTATGGGATCCTAGTGAATCTGGCCCACACCCACCATGTACACTGAAGCTTTATGAAGTATCAGCCAGTTGCTTACACTAATAGTAACAAAGCAGAGTCCTACCCTGCTCCCCACTGTAGTGGAAACTTTAATGACCCACACTCCACCACTGCTAAGTCTAGGTGACTACTGGGAGCTTCAAAAATGTCAAAACATAGGAGCAAAAGGCATTCTCAATCCTCTAGCCCAACCCAGAACAAATACAGGAGATAAAGACAAAAATTTGGAAATCACACATCTGAAACTTCTAGCAACTAAAGTAATGCTAGCAACTAAAGTAAAGAAAAAAGTCCATCAGGCTATAGAAGAAATAAGATCAGAAATAATCCTTCGGGTCAAAAAAAGAATGACAACAGTCATGGAAGAATTGCTCAGCACAGCTAAGAAGACAGATAAAATATATTACAGACACTATAGCACTAACTCCTGAGCTCAAGAAGATATATACAAGATGTGTTTTTCTACTAACTCCTGGAGAATACTTCTATGATGCAATTAAAAATACGGTAAATGTTTAAATCTTTAAAAAATAATGCAGTGGCCAGGGAGATGGCTCAGTGGAATAAACACTTCCCTGGCAAGTGCAAGGGCCTGAGTTCAATCCCTGGTTCTGCCAAAAGAAAAAAAATACAGTAAAAAAAAATACATATATATAGTCATTTTTCCCCTTTCTTCACACACTCTTGTCCCATCATTCTTGCCGCTTCCTGCAGTAGTCCTAGAAGTCCTCTTTCATGACTGTCTTTTGTTGTGCCGTCCATTGCTACCTCCATATCCTGAATCAATTCCAAACATTTATCTTTCATAGTCATTTTGACTTAGGGGAAGAGCCAGTAGTTGCCTGATGCCCAATCATCTCATGAGTAAAGTAGATTGGGACACATCGTAATGTTTCTATGAGCCCGCCTTTCACTAGGCAGCCGCATTCACCCTAAGTTGACCACAAGTCAGAAAAACTGTCATCATATGCATTCTGTGTATTCTGGGTGGCCCATATGGTCAGTGCCATATTTGCATTCTGAATCACAGAAAAAAACAGAATGAGTTAAGTCTCACATCGAGGAAGAAAAACATATTATCTCAGAACCACAAATTTCCTTTTAAGATATGAATTGAAATGAAAAGCAAATCAGCTGAATTTAAAACAACTTTGTATAGCTAGGTACTTTGCTAATATACTTTCTCCGTGCTTAAAATATGAGAAGATATAGTCTATAACCCAGGAATAAATAATGGTCTGAGTTGATGACTACTAAATTTGATGGATAGGTCCAAAGCAAAAAAAAAAATAAAAATAAAAAAATAAAAAAAATAAAATAAAAATTAAAAAATTAAAAAAAAAAAAAAAAAAATATATATATATATATATATATATATATATATATATATATATATTCTGACCACAGCACTGCTTCCTTGTATGTTAGACATTTGTCTCTCGGCACTCGTCTATTGGCAACACACATGATCACCCCTCAGCCTCTAGAGACTCCATTCCACCTTTGCTATCTAGAAACACAGCTCTTAGTGTCACCACACCTGTCTTCCCAAGGAGTTTGGGATTTTTTTTTACCATCTCAACAGTCCTTCTCACTGAGGACCTCTAAAGCATGAAATTGATAACATGACCTATTAGTCTTCTGGCTTTGCCAGAAGCTGTGCAGGAGGGAGGAGATTCCTTGCATTGCTCAATAGAATTATTGTTTCCTCTGCATACAGGTCACTGACCTCTTCTCAGTATCATCCTGATAAAGGCAGGGTATAGCCAACATCAAAAAAGTCACATTCTAAGGTTTCACAGTTTGTGGTCTAAAGAGCTCAAGAAGATATATACAAGATGTGTTTTTCTATATTTGCATTACAAAATCCAGCACAGTAACTTCAACATTACCACAAAGAAAAGTATCATTCCTTTTTCCATAGCCTCTGATTAAGGATTGCATCTTTATTCATTGTCAGTAAAGCACCACGAAAGCCACCCTCACTGACATGCCATGAGTGGTGATGGAGCCAGTATTAAACAGATATTACTGAACTGCAGAGCCAAGAAGATCATTTGTTTTGATACAAACAAGTTTCTGACACCCAGGTCATGACACTGCTTGTAATAACAGTATCATTACCTTGGTCTCCTAGTGGAAGATACAGAATTAGTCAGAAAGAACCCATTTGACAAGAAAGAAAATTAAGAACTTATTTTCAGGAACTGAACTGGAAGAGGCAGCTCCGGAACACAATGAAGACTTAGTACATGGTCTCACTGGAAAATCTTAAAATGCTTAAGTAGCACTTCCCTGTCCATTATTTTATGTCTTCATGAATAAATCACTCTACCCACCATGGAATGATGAGCCTGGTGAGCATTTTAAAGTTAAGTATGTAGATAGGGACCAGTGGAACATATTTTCTTGCAGCTCTACACAAAGGAGTGTCACATGTCCCAGAAAGTACTGTTGAACATGGCTTGCTCGTTTTGCCCTCATCCTCCACTGTCACCAAGCAGCCTACAGTGGAGACCACCAGGGGCAATATTCTGTTATGCATCACACCCCTAGTTACTTTATCACCACAAGCAACCCAGAAGGGCAAAGTCATCCCCATCATTCCAATTCTTATATTGTTTTCTAATCTGATCCAATGCCACATTCAACCCTGATCCCCATCCTATTCTCCTTCTCATTGTCAGCTATGGTGTGGGCAAAGGCCCATGTATTAAAGTATCCAGGAAGACACTACTGGGAGGTGGTAGAGTTGCTAAGTAATGGGGCTTAGTGGGAGATCTTTAGATTATTAGGGATATGCTCCCTAAGTATATTAGGCTTGTGGGCACCAGTCCTTCTTCTTCCTCTCTTTGAGTTCCTGGCCATGATGCAAGCACTATTATTCTGCGTGGACTCTCCACAACTGCCATCTAGCCCCTCATACCCCCTTTTAGAAGCTTGGTTGCAGACTGGATCCTGTGCAACTGTGAGCAACTTTCTCTTCATAGTTTGATTATCTCTGGTATTTTCTTTATAGTAGCAGGAAACTAAGACAAAGTCTTGTTCCAGTCCAGGAGTTACCTCCCTATTTGGCCTCTTTCAGAACTCCATAAACCTACAGGCTCTACCTTCAAAATATTCCAGAAATATATGCAAGTGTCACTATCCCTCTCTACCAAGCCACCATGCTGAGTGCTTCCTGATCTTCCTACAGATGGAAGCTCTAATTCTCCCTACCTTCTCCCCCTGCCTTATTTTCCTTCTTAGCAGTAATTCCACCCAAGATACTACTTATATATTTGTTCCTTGGCAGGCATGTAATCTACATCTCACCAAGAACTTAGCCTTCATGACAGCAAGTGCTGCATAAGTTTTGGTCACTGTGGTATCCCCAGTGCCCAGAATTACACTAGAAGCTCAATAATGCTCATTAAAGATTTAC
>PVKA01004325.1:65261-100346 GCA_004027165.1 Ctenomys sociabilis
ATTATTTTTTTTTTTTTTTTTTTTTTTTTTTTTTTTTTTTTTGTCTTTTTGAGACAGGGTCTCACTATGCAGTCTCGAACTCACAACAATCCTCCTGCCTCAGCCTCCTGAGTGCTAGGATTACAGGCATGCGCCACCACGCCCAGCTGTACCTATTATTAATCACTTCAGAGATAAAGAACTTGCAATACAATCACATAAATTTATCATTAATTTTAATTTTTATTAAATATTAAATATTATTATATCCTCTATATCTGAGCTCTATCCTGCCTGAAGCTCAATTCCTTTGTGGTAAGTACTGTAAAACCCTACTGCAGCTTCTGGGATGGAACATAGCTTTCTCTGATTGCACTCTCCATGTTCACATAAGTTTTTGTTAAATCAAACTGCTTTTCAAAAGTTTCAAATCCAAATGCAATCAAAGCCTCCTTCTTTGAAAAAACACAGCTTGATCTTTATCCTCCAATGATGCGTCAGTCAAGGAGCCATTTGTCCCCTCATGTCAGTCATTCCCAACTTTGAACATTTGCTGCTCTCCCTGAGGCTTTCTCCTCCTCATCCTCTCCCTTCTTGTTATGGGCACCCTGATGCCCCACACCTCGTATTCATTTATCTTTGTGGTGCTTGAAGAACTTTGTGCTGCTGTAGATCACTTAGTGCTCTACATTCATCCTGCTTGTCTTTCTGCACCCCAAAACTGCAGAGTGGGGCACCACTTAGAACTGACTTACACACAGATGTGCGCTACAACTTCACCCTGTGCTAGCAGACAGTAGATGAACAATGAAACTTTGTCAAGTGAGGCAAAGATGGCTTTTTCTCATCAGTGAAGATAGAGATTGGATGAAATCAAATGTGTATCAGTCCACTTTTAAATAATATGATCTCTCCATTGGGTGTGAGGATTAAATAGCTAAGAAGAGCATGGGATCAGCTGTGGTGAGGGCCACAGGATGATTCTCGGTTCCAAAAAAAAAAAAAAAGAAAGAAAATAGTATCTGCATATTGTTAAAATCAAAAGATCCATGTACTATTTAATGTGAGGTATGGGAGGTCCAAAGCTGTAGAATGAACAGATTGGAGGTATAAATTTTGTGTTTTGCATTTCCTGGATGCTCTTTGGGGAAAGGAGAACTTTTACATCAGCATCAGCTCTACTATTTCCCCTGGGCTCAGGTTCTCACAGGCCTGTGTGCCTGTCCCCGTGGGCTGGCTCTATGATGGCAGATGTGCATACTTTCTGCTACTCCTTTGAAAACTCAAAGGCCTGGGCCATGCTGTCAGCTTTATCCAACATTTATTTTTTTCCTTCTAACTTGATGCAAAACAACTATAGTAACTATTACTTGATGACTCTTTTGATAAGATACCAGCTGTGGTTGATTGAGAACTGGTGGTTTGCTTATAACATCCAGGTGAAGTGAACCAGTCTGATCCCGGGTATGGAGGGCCTACCTGAGGATTGTTGTTGGCGGAGTAAGAGAGAACAGGAGAGGAAGAAGTTTGGAAGTGGTTGAGAAGCTGTAAGAGAACTGTTAGTTTTCTTGGAGGAGCTTGTCAAGATGGCTTTTTTTTTAATGGATTTGGCTGTTCTCTTCATCTTAAGAGCTCAGCATCTAACTGTCACTAGACTGGTGTGGTTCATTTGGGGGAGCCTTGTCCTCACTCTGAGCATTGCTTCCTGGATTCAGAAGGGAAGATGCTGCACTGCTTAGACTCTTCGAGAAGCCTGTTGTGTTGGCTTTCCTGATGGGAACTCAGCTCTTATCAGAGGAGCTTGTAACCCCACTATTACTAAGGATTGCTGTGAGACTTTTAGGGCAGCTCTGGTTCTTACTTTGAGTACCACTTCCTGGCTCCAGTGCAGATCTCTCAGCCTACTAGCACAGATCCTTCATCTCACCAGAAAGTCTGTGTCACTGACCTCTGGGCTTTCCCAGTGCAGATCTATGAAATGGACCTGCAGGAGACTTTGTCAGGGACAGTTGGTCTCCAGTTGAACTCATCAGGGGCACTGTTACAGTCTCTAGGTCTTCAGCTGGACTCATACAGGACACTGCTATAGAATCCAGGCCCTCAGATAGATTATTTGGTCTTTACTGTGTGGACATATTTCCTGTACTCTTTTTGTATTTGACTGCTGTGTGACTATTATAAAATAATCTTACAAGTAAGTGTCCTTTATTAAATTGTTCTCCTTGCAAAATCCCTGACTGCAACACTGACTTTTACATTAGGAATGAACCTAAGGTAAAAATGTGTCTTTTACTTTCAGTAATTCCATTTGTTGCTTTTCCACTTGCCAAGATAATAGAGTAAGCCTTCTAAAACATATTGAAGTTGAACTGCTAAGTGAATGATTTAATCATTATTTGAAGGAAATTGCTTTTGAATTTCTACATGATAGTATAGAGGCTTTCCATTCAAGTTCTTGATGGCTTGTCTCTACCTGATGTACAAAGGGCCAGGGAGATGGCTCAGAGGAATAATAAGCACTTCTCTGGCAAGTAGAAGGGCCTGAGTTCAATTCCCGGTTCCACCAAAAAAAAAAAAAAAATGATGTACAACTTACAAGTACAAAGTTATTTTCTGTTGACTTTGGGAGCTTTTGGAGAGCATATGGTGCTGAAACAATTGGGAGTGCTTAACAACTTTGTACAACACAGTCCTCCGAAGTTAGGAGGAGCAGACAGCAGTTGAACAGTTGCCATGTCCTGGGGTGTATGAACAGAGGAGCTCTGCAGCCAGAGCAAACACTCCCAGACCCACAAGGAACTAGAAGAAAACAGTGATTTGGTGTACTCAAAGGGACAGAGAAACTATAAGCAGCTGGAATGGACACAGCCCTAGCACAGACCTCACTGACTGATGATATCCAGCACCGAATCATCACCGAAAAATGTGAGTGTAGAAAAAAAGTAAACTGCAAAATAGCTATCCCTGAAAGGAAACCTTCTGTTCAGACAGAGAGGAAATATTTTTGGACTCATATCTCTTCTTCTTTGTTATTTTTTGGGGGATGTATAGGGCTTTTTCTATTTCCTTTTCTTTTGCTTTTTACTTTATTCCTTTTTCTTTTTCTTTTTGTCTATCTATTTGTATACTCCTTAGTTGTATTTTTACCATACTTTTCACTCTGTTTCCTTTTCTTTATTTTTTAAATTTTACATCTTTTATTTCATCCCACCTCCATTTTTATTAGTACTATCATTAAGGTTGATTAATTTCTAGGCATTTTGTTGACTCTATGCTGTTATAAGTTAATACTTTTCCATCATGAATGGTGGTATAGTTGTCACATATTGTACATATTTACTATTTTCAATATTTGGTCTGTCTCTGTTACATCAACATTACTATTGTTCATTTCTGGAGGACTGAGTGAAAAATCAACCACATCACATCCTTTTCTCCACAAATTAACGGAAGTGGTTGGGTGTGCGACAGAGGTAAAGGACTATAGTTTGGCATGTCAGAGTGCATCATTGGGGAGCACACACTATCTGAAGATCTCAATACTAATGACAAAATCTTTCTGCTTTAGTTGACATTGAACCCTGAGCACCAAAATACATGAAAAAATGAAGCAGCAAAATGATTCCCAAAACTCCCAACTCCCCCAAAGTTGAGATATGGGGCATTAATGGGGAAGAAATCAAAAGTCAAAACAACTGGATTATATGAAGTAATAAAAGAAACCAGTAAGGTATTTGGCAAGTTTAAAGATGATATAACTACACAGAATATGGGCTCAATAAATAAAACAATTAGTGAGCACAAAAGATACTAATAAAAAGCTAGATGAACTTAACAATATGATATAAAACATGAATGACCAGTTTAGCCAGTAATTAGAGTCTGTGAAAAGACACCAAACAAAAATCCAGCAGACAAAAATGTTCTCCAGGCAGCAGAAGTGACCAATGTGAGGAAAGCATGAGAACTGGAAGACATGGTCGGTGCCCGCAAAGCACCATGGCAATGGACTCAACAACTGTCAGAGGACACAGAGAAGACTAATTTAAGATTAATTGGAATTGGGAAAAAACCAAAAGATAGCACAGATGACATAAAAACCTATTAACAGAAATACTAGCAGAACATGTATAAGGATGAGAGAATAATTTAATATACAGGTAAATGATACATAAAGAGCCCCAAATAACATGTCCAGGAAAGAAATTCTCTGTACAACTTTGTCAGGACCTCAGAATTCCAACTGATGGACAAAACCTTAAAAGCTACTGGATAAAAGTAGTAAGTCACTTATAATGATAAACTCACTTGACACCCACGGACTTCTCAGCACAAACCATATGGCAAAAATCATATGATAATCTCTGTAGATTCAGAG
Source organism: Ctenomys sociabilis (assembly GCA_004027165.1). Taxonomy (NCBI): domain Eukaryota; kingdom Metazoa; phylum Chordata; class Mammalia; order Rodentia; family Ctenomyidae; genus Ctenomys; species Ctenomys sociabilis. The sequence goes on from PVKA01004325.1 coordinate 69,619, forward strand.
AAAATTTTTAACAAAACCTAACCTCTATTCATAAAATCCCTAAAGAAAGTAGGTATAAAAAACTATTTCAATATGATAAAAGCCATTTTATGACAAAACCACTGCCAGCATCATCTTAAATGGGAAAAACTGAAAACTTTCCCCCTAAAATTAAGAACATGACAAGAATGTCCACTATCACCACTTCTGTTCAATACAGTACTCAAAACTTTAGCCAGAGCAATCAGATAGGAGAAAGAAAGCATATATATATATATATATATATATATATATATATATATATATATGTGAAAAGAAGTCACATTATCCTTACTTACAGTTATAATCCTTTACAAAGAAGACCCAAGACTTCTAGAACTAATAAATTCACCAAGCTAGCAGGATATACAAAATCAACATACAAAACCTAATAGTATTCAGAAACACCAATAAGAAATCTCTGGTAAAGTAATTAGGAAAACAATACCATCCACAATATTTTCAAGAAAAATTAAGTACATTATGTAGTAATTAACCTAACAAACTAGTGAAAGATCTCTATAACAAAAGCTATAGTACTCTGAAAAAGAAAATTAAAAGCACATAAGAAAATGACAAAATATTACCTGTACCTGTATAACCAAATCTAATGTTGTCAAAATGGCTATGCTACCAAATTTGATACATAAATTTAGTAAAATCCCAATCAAAACATCAAGAGCATTCCTAAAAGAACTAGAAAAAAATCTTGAAATTGTTATAGAACTAGAAGACCCAGAATAGCAAAAGCAATCCTGAGTGACAGAAGCAAGTCAGGAGACATCACAATACCAAATTTTGAGTTACATTACAAAGTTATAGTGGCACAAAGACAGACAGGTGCATCAGTGGAACAAAGTAGAGGATGCAGAACAGCCCCAGGCACTTCCACACACCTGATGTGTGACAAAAGGACCAGAAACGTACTGTGCAGGAAGTACATCGTCTCTAACAAATGGTACTGGGGAAACAGGCTCTCTAAGTGCAGAAGATTGAAGCTGGACCCATGTCTCTCACCATGTAGTAAACTAAAATCAAACTGTATGAAATACCTAAATACTTAAACAGAAACACTGAAGCAGCTGGAGGTAAATAGGTAAAATTCTTGAGGGTATAACTAAAAGTTTCTGAACAGAACTCCAGTAGTACAAGAAATAGTACCAAGAACCAACAAATGGGATCATATTAAATTTAAAAAGCTCCTGTACAGCAAAGGAAACAACCAGCAGAGTGAAGAGACAACCTGCAGAATGAAATAGCATTTTTTGTCAGCCTCTCTGACAAATGAAACATTTCAAAGTGAATGTTGAAGCATGTCTGACAAAAAAAATTGTAGCTATTCCTTGAACAGAAGTATAATATCTAGAATACATAAAGAACCTCAAAAATTAGACCTCTCCTAAAATTAAAGACTCAATCAAATATAGACAAGTGAAATGAATAGGCATTTCTCAGAAGTACAAGCAGCCAATAAATCCATGAAAAAAATAATTCAGCATCCCTGGCTATTAGGAAAATACAAATTAATACAACCCAGATGTTATCTCAGTATGGAAAGAATAAGTATCAAAAAACAACAAATCCTAGTCAGGTTTTCCTAGAATATCAAATAATATAATCTTATGGAGAAAGATATTTGGTTAAAATAATATGAAATTTTCACAGTGACATCTATCATTGTGAGTATTGAGTGTCTAGTGATTCTTGGCCTTTCCCTATAACACACATTTAAACAGACTTATTTAAGACATCCTTGTTATCATAAAATAATACAATATATTATTTTAAAAATAATATATTGTACTAACCCAATAAATAAAATCTAAGATAGATCCTAACAGTGTTAACTGAGGACTATTTTAAACTCCTTTAATATCTCGAAGGCATGTAACAAATTTACAATTTGAGGTATCTTCCTGAAGATGTAGTGATACTAGACTGAATTATTTAATTCACTTCTAAATGCTATTATTTTCTATTTTTAAAGAAATATTGGTTTATTGTAGAAAAATTAGAAAAAAAAGAATTAAAATACTTGTAATTCAATTGCTCTGAAATAAGAGCTTTTTATTGTTCAGTTTTTGTCTTCTTTGAAAGAAGGTCTTATTATGCGGTTCAAGTTGGGCTTAAACTCACTTTATAGGCCAAGCTGGACTCAGACTTGCCATGATTTTTCCTGCCTCAACCTCCCAGATGCTGGGATTACGGGCATGTACCACTACATCCATTTTAAGAACCTTTAAATTGTGGAACAAATCTCTGGGACAGAGGAAAGATGCAGATAATACATATGCCTGATTTATTTATTTATTTATTTTGGTACTGGGGATTGAACTCAGAACCTTGTGCTTGCCAGGCAAGCACTTAAGCCACTGAGCTATCTCTTGGCCCTGCCTACACTGAAACAAAATTAGGTATGGGATTTTAATGCCAGCTTTTTCCATTTCAAAATATTAACCATTTTCTTACATCATAAAAGGTATGAAATTTAATGATCAGTATCTTTAAATTCTATTTTTGATACTTAGGTTATTTTCATATTCTTATAGCCATTAAATATGAGGAAAGGATGGAGTTTACTTGGTGCAGAAGGCAGGTTCAAGATTTATGTAGAAACCTACAAACTGGGAAAAATTATATCCAACTGTCTCTCCAACAAAGTGTATAAAGAAATTTTAAATATCAGGCCCCCAAATACAAAGACCTAATCCAAAAATGGGCATCTGAGATGAATACACACTTCTCAAAGGAAGAAATACAAATGGCAAGTAAATATATGAAAAATGTTTAACATCATTGGTCATTTGAAAAATGCAAATTAAAACAAAGCTGATATTCCATCACACCCCAGAAAGAATGGTTAACATCAACAAGTCATCCAATAACAAATGCTGGAGAGGGTACAGAGAAAAAGGAACTCTTCTCCAATGTCAGTGGGAATGCAGACTGGTACAATACTAAGAAAATTCATGGGGAGATTCCTTTAAAATCTAGGATTGGAGATCCTATTCAAGCCAGCCATTCCCCTCCTGCGTATTTTTCAAGAAGAACTAAAAACTTCATACCACAGCACTATATGTGCACCCATGTTTATAGCAGCGCAATTTGTCATAGTTAAATCCTGGAAATAACCCAGATGTCCATCAACTGAAAAATGGATAAAAAAGATGTGGTATTTTTGCATAATGGAGTATTATTCAGCTATAAAACAGGATAAATAATTTGAGTCTTTTATCAGTAAATGGATGCAACTAGAGAACGTACTCTTAGGTGAAATAAGTCAGACCCACATGTATTGTCTCCTTAGTGTGAGAACCTGAAAGAGAAAATGGAATCTGAAGGATACAATAGGTACTGGGGAAAAGGAATGAACTTATTCAAAAGGAAAGAGTTCAGGCCAGAGAGAAGACTCAGTGGAATAATCGCTTTCCTGGCAAGTGCAAGGGACTAAGTTCAATCCCCAGGTCCACCAAAAAAAAAAAAAAAAAGGAAAGTCATTGAATTCAGAAGAAGGGCAGAGAGGGAGTGGGGGAAAGAGATATGTCTATATATGTAAGCAGGATGATTTGGACAACTGTACTGTGCATTTCTGCTGGTCTATGAAAAAGAGAAGATAATAGTTAATTTTTGTCTCCTTTTTTCAATTGTTTGATTTTTTTCTCTTCTTAATTTCTTATAAATTTCTTTTTTCTTTCTTCTTCCAATTTTACATGTATATATCTGGTAATATAAGTAAATGGTTGGAAGACAACACTATATATTACAACAAATACTGTGAAATTCATATTACTTTGTCAAGTGAAATTATGTATCTTGTAATTTTTTCTCTTTTCATTCTAATTTGTACTCTCTTTAAAAAGTAAAACAAAGACAGAACTATGCACCAAAATAAATGAAAAAGAATCTAAGACCTGGATGGACATTAAAATAGAAACACTCAATATTCTAGAAGATAACGTATGTAAAACTCTTGAAGACATAAACATTAAGGCTTTTTGAACAGAACTCCAGCTGCCCAGAAAGTAATATTATGAATCAACAAATGGCTCTATATCCAATTAAATGGACCTGGACACCAAATGAAATAAATAATAGGGTAAAAAGGCAACCTACAGAATGGAGGCAAAATTTGCCTGTTACTCCTCAAAGAACATATAAAGGACTAAAATACTAGATACCCCAAAATAAAATATCTAATCAAAATTGAATTAAATATATACTTCATAAAAGAAGAGGTACAAATGGCCAATAAGCACAAGAAAAACATTCAGCATCATTGGCCACTAGAAAAATACAAATCAGAAAAATACTGGGGTTCTATCTTACTCCACAAAGAATAGCTATCATCAGGAAACAAGAAATGCTGCTGGTGAAGTTGCAGGCAAGAAGGAACCCTTCCACACTCTCAGAGGGAATGTTAATAGATATAACCACTATGGAAAGCAGTATAGAAATTCCTCAAAAAATATTCCATATTAGCTATTCCTCTTCTAAATATCTTCCTGAATGATAAACATCATATTACAAAGATACATGCTGACCCATGTTTATAGCATTATTATAACAGTGTCAGTCATGATGATAAATGAAAATGACCCATATGTCCAGGAACAGATAAATGGATAAAGAGTATAGTGTTTACATATAAGGGAACACTCCTCTGCCATAAAAAAGCCTTCAGTCATTTGTGTACCTTGACACCATAGTATTAAATGGACTAAAACTCACAAGTGTAAATATCATATGGTTTGTCTTATATAAGAAATGTAAGATATAAGTAAAGAGCAAAACAAAAGATAACAAATGTGAACCAAATCTTTTGCAAATGAGAAGGAAAACAAAAAATTAGTAGAATGGTAAGGGAAGGACAGGAAGAAGACATAAGAAGAACAAAGGTGAATTACATATATGTGTCAACTCCCTACAAGGAACTATAGTTCTCAGGTGATGCAAATATATACTAATAAGAATTTAAAAATTGAAAATGAAAGGTGAAGGGACATAGTGAGCTTGGTCCCTTTACCATATCAGAAAACAAGATTATTTTTCTGGAAGCAGCAAAACACTCAACTGTTCTAAAGTCCCCGAAGGACATTTATAGGACTCCACATTATCCTGACAGGATAAGATTACATCTCCCCCACCTTTTCTCCTTGTTCAAGAAAGAGCCACAGAAACTTGGAGGGAATGACAAGCAGACCAAGAAGAGGGTAGAGACCTTTCAAACCCACTGAACAAAAGAAGAATGTTGGGAACAGCAAGCGCCTATGCCAGCATCAGGAAAGCGGAATCCTGGTCAGCATGGAGAAAGTAAAGGTGAATTTTTATGAGCAAAGAGAAGACAAGATAATTTTTACCTTTATTACCTGGCCCTGGCTTTGAGGATGGTAATAAGATTGTTATGGACAGAAAAAGCATAAACAAATAATATGGTAGTTACAGATCATCTTTTTCTTTTTATTTATAAAAATCAAGTTGGACTTTAGAAATCTCCAAAATGGTCCCCGAACTCCAATATTTCAGCATCTAAATGGTACCTCCAAAACTCTCCCTCACTTTTAGAAGCAGCACAAAATTCTTTGTGGGCAACCTGACTTGACAATTGGTGCACATGAACGCGTGCACAGGCGCGCGAGAGTGTGTGTGTGTGTGTGTGTGTGTGTGTGTGTGTGTGTGTGTGTGTGTGTGTATTTTTAGGGAAGCATCTACAGGGTGTTGAGGGTCTCATTACTAGATCAGACTCGTAGTGATCGGCCTGTTTACAGCCTCCCAAGAGCTGGGATTACAGGTGCACAATACCACGCCCAGTTTCAATTGCTGTCTCAGCAGGCCCTGGGGGTGGAGCCGACACAGCAGTCCTGGTGATTGAACCCCTAGTCCCTGAGCCTGCTTGCAGGTGCTTCAATCCACTGAGCTATTTGGTTGGCCCTAACAATTGGCTTTGAAAATATGATTCCCGCAGTTATTCGTAGATGCCATCAACTCATCCGTCCAACACATATATACAGCGATCCTCACTTATTGCAGAGGTTATGTTTCAGTCATCCCTGTGATAAGTGAAAATCAGTGAAGTAGTGACTTTATTTTATCATCTATATATATTTTAAGGTTTTATAAACCCTTCCCACACTCACACTCTTATAAATCTTTTCCACACTTTTAAAAATACTTCTAATGTCCTTAGTCCTTTTCTAAACTCAAAAACCTACATAATTTTAACATACTGGTATAATTTTAACAACATACTGGTACTGCAAAATCCCACGGCATAACGAAAGTTTGTGATAAATAATTCAGATTAATATTTTTTGAAATCCCGCGAAACAATGATTCTGCAAAAGTTGAACCATGAAGTAGTGAGGGACTACTGTATTAAGAGCCTACGATCACAGTAACATCATCACGGAAGGAGCCCAGGGCTTAGAGATTAGTAAATTCAACTATAGCTTCTAAGTGACGCTCCAGTGTGCAACGCAGAGAAAGGTGTCTGCAGCTATAAGATTGCCACTCCCTCTTCTGTGCCTGTTGAGATGTGTTATTTGTATGAAGTTCTTATGAAGCTCTTTGATTTAGGAAGCCACAGGAGTGAGCACAGCTCCACAGAGATACTTGATGTGGGCTGCTGTGATCAGAACTGCTTGTGAAAAGATATGAAGAGATCTGAGAATGAAGCAGAGGCTGGGTAGGAGAAATGTCACGTGGTGGCAGGCTTGCTCAGGGAGGAAACAGAGGGGGACACGGGAAGCACCTTAAGTGTTACAGGATGGAGCTGGAATGTCCTCCAACAGTTCATACGCTGAGGGCTTAGTTCAGTGGTGGGGCTTTTGGGAGATAAGTGAATCAATGAGGGCTCTGCCTTCAGCAGTGGGTGAGCCTATTGATGGCTTCAGAATTTGATGCCATTATTGGGTGGTAATGGACCCTTACAAGGCAGAACTTAAGTGAACAGAGTGAGGGCCAGCCAAATAGCTCAGCAGATTAATGCACCTGCTTAGGCAGACCCAGCTGCTGGGCTCGATCCTCGGCCTGCCATGTCAGCCCTCGGGAATGTGCTGAGAGGGCAACTGAGACTAGGTGTGGTGGCATGCACCTGTAACCCCAGCTCTTCGGAAGGCTAAACATAGACAGACCACTACGAGTCCAATCTATGTAGTGAGATCCTGTAGACCCTTACTAAAAGATAGAGCAGAGGCGGAGATTTGCAATGTCTGTCTGTTCATCTGTCCCTACTTCTTTCTCCATCCCATCTGCCATGAAATGAGCCACTTTACCCAACTGCTTGCTTCCCAGTGTAATGTTCATCGCACCGTCTGCCCAAAAGCAAGGAAACCAAAGGACTACAGACTGAAACCTCTGAAACTGTGAGGTACAGTAAAAGCATTTTATCACAGCAATGTATAACTAACCCAGTAAGTACATTAATGACTCACTATGAGAGAGCTGAGGTCCAGAATAACATAAGCAATTGCATGTAATTGGCAGCAGAGTTAAGACAAAATGCTTATTTCTGGTGCTCTTGCTACTACACTTTGGTACTTGTAACACTAATAGCCATGGCTTTTATTTCATTGCCCCACACACTGCTTCTCATCACTTCTGCTCCTCCATCCTAACCTCTGAGTGCTCATCATTTCTCTTAGAAGCCCCTTCACCCCATCACTGTTGGGTCCTGAAAACTTTAAACCTTCGTTGTTCTATGCAAATGAGAAACTTTTAACAATATAACCCACTTGTTTTCCGACTCAATGTTTCCCTTTAAAATAAATGTAGGCTGGGGAGATAGCTTGGCAGTGTAAGCACCTGCCTGCCAACCACAAGGACCTGGGTTAGATCCCTGATCCTGCATGCTGTGCTGGCCCAGAAACCAGGAGTAGTGGCACATGTCTGTAATCCCAGAACTGGGCAGGCTGACGCAGGAGGATCACTACAAGTCTACACTATGTAGTGAGACTCTGTATCGACAAAAATTAAAAAATAAAAGAAATGTAGCAGGTCAAGCCCCCTCTTTGGAAGTCTCATTTCCTCTAGTATACTGGGGACCGGGCTGTTTCACAACAGCTACCTCACTGAGCTGCAGTCCCAGCTGCATCCAGTATTAGCTCCAGCCATGTCATTACCCTCCACTGCCCCTCAGACCCCACTCATCTTGCTGCCAGGCACTCCTGGATTGGCAGTGTCAAGCAGTATTGCAGCCACCTACCTGGGCCTTTAACTTCCCCCGTGGCACAGCTAAACTCAAGATTTAATGAGTGAGAGGAATTTAATAAAGTTTTGAAATTAACAATTATAACTCAGAAAGTTAAAAGTGATTCTAAAAACAAGGAATGGTGCAGGTCACAGGCCAAATCTCTGTAATACAACTTCTACTGGCATCACCCAGCCCCTCTCCTGGCCCACTTCACCAGCCCTTGACTCTGTCTTCAAAGAGGAAAAGAGACAGAAGCCTCCAGTTGTCCTCTTCTGTGTGGAATCCTTGGCTGGAAGCTCTTTCTCAATATTGCCTGCTCCTTGCTGCGCCTCTCCCCAGGGGGCACGTCCCTACATGATTGACAGTTGAAGGTCCTCACTGTGGCAGAGCCAGGTGGTCTTCTCTTAGACAGTGAACCATAAGGAGCAAAGTCAACACCAGTCCACTTCCAAAGTCTGGCTCATTAAGTCCAGATAATGCAAAGGGCAGCGCTCCAAACAAAGCCACCCAGAGGGGCCTTAGTGGCCCAACCTTCCCCACCCCGCGATCCCACCACCACTCCAAGTGAGTCTAGGTCTATAACACCCCAACCCCCAGAGCTACCAGACCCCTCTCCAGTGTGAACACACAGATTTTCTAAGCACAGGAAACAATTATCCAACTTTGAAAACTAAACCTTCTTCAAGAATAAAACTTTTTTCCTATAGAAAACAATTTGTGGTGCTATGAGGCTGACCCTGATGAAAACAGCTTTGTATACAATTGTGCTTAGGCTGGAACCCTTTGGAAAATAAGTGTCTGCATTTCTGCCTTCAAGAATATTTGCTTTTCTTTTAATAATCAAATATCTATTGTTGCATCTTCCCAGAACAAAAGAATGCATACCCCAGAGACTATTTGGCCCCTCAGTGTATAATACATCAAATAATGAAAGCTTTCAAAGGACAGGGTTTTTTCTTTTTCCTCCCAACATTTCAAAGATCCCAAGATAAATCCATTGTTTGAGATCAAGATCAAAGAACTATGCCTTTCCTTTCCCTCTGGAGCCCCAGCAAGAAGGACGTTTTTCTGAGCATCTGGCCTGGAATGGGCAGTGCACATGCTGTTTTGTCAGTGGGATTGTAGGGATTAGTGGGGGGGGGGGGCTTAGGGGAGAAACTGGAGCTCTCCTGGGGCACCTGCAGCAACAGAGCCTTTGTACCAAGGCAGATATTGTGACTTAAGCCAGGGCCTTGACTCAGGTTTTACCTCCCGAGGGTTCTAATAAAACAATCACCTCCTCCAATCCCCACTTCTTTCCAATCAGTTCCTGCAGCTGTTAATCCAGGGCAGGTGAGACCCAGGTTGGTGGGTGTGTGTCATTAGTTTTAGACTCACAAATTCAGATGATACCAGAACCACATTCTGTTACCTTCTCTCTTTCTGTAGAACATCTTGCATGTGGTGTCCCAGGAAACATCTTAGAGTTTCTCCTATCCAACCTTGTTGTTCATTCAAATGAATCAATGGAGAGTTGAAAGTGAACTTGTGTCACGTGGCTAGCATAGCTGGGTTATCCCAGAGCTGAAACCTACAAGTTTCCTGTGTTCCTATAAGGTATTCTGCCCTTATAACAAGGCAACAGCGTGAAAGATCAAGAGGAAATCCTGTGGGATTTGTCATTCAGAAGGCAGCTTCTCAGTGATTCTTCCACTCCAGGCTCTTTTCTAGAGACTGAAAACCATAAAACATGGTTCTACCCTGGAAGAGCTCATAGGATAACCTTTAAAAAAAAAAAAGACAATGTCTCCATAACAAAAGTGTCATGACAGGACATGTAGGCATTTTGGAGGCACAAAGGAAATGCACCTTGCCACACTGAAAACTCACCCCATTCTGAATTTCACGCCTTTTGGAAGGAGTGAAATATCCCTTGATCTAGGGACACTTAAACAGTGCCTCCCTATTCAGGTGAGGTACAGGAAGTGTGCTGAGAGCTTGGGAGTTGAACCCTTACTTTCATCCCTGGAGTTCTGAGATAGAACAGATCCCAGCAGCCCCAGTGAAAGAGAGGACAAAGTGTGCCCAAGCCTGGCAGCCCACATCATGGCCCAGGGCCCAGCCTGAGGATAAACCCATAGAGCTTCCCTTGTGCTTATACAGAGAACCTGTTTGTATAGCTCTGGTGGGGCAGTGTCTCATGTTCATAGCAGCCAACTCACACGTAGTGAGATAATATTGCAGTTTTAAAGCCAGCCTGGGCAGGTGAGGACAGCTGAGCACCTGTGCAGAGGCAGGGCCCCATGGACTCTCATGTGGCTTCCAGAGGGTACACCCTGCAGCAGGCACACAGAGACTCAGGAGCCTGAGCCAGGGAAACCAGAGAGCATCACAGGCCAGGCCTTGCAGAGGGGTACACACACACGCGCACACACACACACACACACACACATACAGAGCCACCTTCAAACCACCCTGCCTCCCAGAAAGCCATGTTAACACTTTCTGAAATGGGTTTTGAGAATGGGGCCAACTTGGGGAAAGGGACAGAGGGAGCAGCTGATTGTGATGTGGAGGGCAGAACACAGTCCCTAGAGCCAGGTTGCCCAGTCCTGAGCCCTGCCTCTATTAATGTCCCTGTAATTGTAACTGTGAAAGCTATCATAGAACCTGGTTTAGTCTCCTTGTCTGTAAAGCAGGATATTAGAGGCAGTTAATTTAGAGTATTGTTGTATTAAGTGCATGTTGATTTCATGTCTGTAGCAAGTATGTAATAACATTAACTACTATCATTGCACAAGACATGGACGTTGGTTCCAAAATTCCTTACAGTCCAATAGGAGAGATAAGAAATGAAATCACATGAGAAGCCATAGGGGAAATGTGAGACAATGTGTGATTTGGGTTCACACTGTGTGTTTGGTTAAGATCAATTAGGTTTACTTAGACTCCACCTTAGGCTATCGCTGGTGAAGCAGGCCTGTGAAAAGCAGGCCTGTGGCAGAGTGGGCAAGAGAATGGACTGAAAGGTCAGCGAGCCTGGGGTATTAATTCCACTGAAGTATTATCAGCTGTGGGATCCTGGAAAAAGGACTTGCATGGCCATGTTGTCTTGGCTGGACTGTGAGGTCCATAGATGTTTGGTCAAATATTATTCTGTAGATTTTCCTGAGGTTGCTTTTGGATATAAATTTTAAATTGGTAAACTGAGGCAAGAAAGCTGCTCTTCCTAATCTGAGAGGTCTCATCCATATCAAGGCTGGGCTAGAATTTAAAAGGCTAGCGAAGGAAGAATTTGTGCCTCCCTCCCCAACTGCTTTCTAACAGGGAGGTTGAAATATCAGCTCTCTCCAAGACTCAAATCAGCCAGCCTTCAGATTTGAACTCTACTCAGCACTCTTGGTCTGAGGATCTCATACTCAGAATGTAGCAAAACCCTTGGCTGTCATAGTTCTCCACCATGCCAAGTCACCATGCAGATTCTGGGACTTGCCAGACCCCATACTGACATGAACCAATTCCTTACAACAGCTCTCTTTTCTCTCCATGTGTCCCTGTTTCTGTCTATCTCTCTTTTCTCTCTCTCCTCCCCTCTCTTTTCTTCTTCTTCTTTCTTTTCTTCTTCTTCTCTCTTTCTCTGTCTGTCTGTTTCTCTCTCTCTCTCTCCCTCTCTCTCTCTCTCTCTCTCTCTCTCTCTCTCTCTCTCTCTCTCTTTTCTCTCTCTCCCTCTCTCTCTCCCCTGGTTCTCTTTCTCTCAAGAACCTTGACAGGGACAGGCTAAACTAACTCATTTTTATGGTACTTGGGATTGAACTCAGGGCTTTGCTACTGAGCTAGGAGTTATTATTCTTTTCTTGTCCAGATAAGGTCTTGCTAACTTTCCCAAGCTAGACTCAAACTTGCAATCCTCCCATCTCAGCCTGCCAAACCACTGCCTGTCATTGAGGATTTACTCATAACGTTATTACAAAGATTTTATTAATTCCTGCAGATAAGCAGGACACTCCTATAGTTGAACAAATTGAATTCTTTACCTCCTGCATTGAAGGAGAACTTACATTTTCTGGTGAGCCATCTTATATAGGAGAAAAATGTATAGAATTTTGGTTTGTGTTAAGTATTTTAAAGGGTTTAAGACAATGAAGCTTTGCTCTGGATTGGATACTCTGAGGAAGCACAGGTAATTCTGTAGTTAGTTATCTTTAATGGGTTGACCTGTGGCTTTCCATAGATAAGTACAATTACTTCCAATACCTATCACTGTGCCCTTGTCTGGAAAATGGGTCCCTTTAGCTCTAAGAATATGAAGTGTCTTGAGATGAGCTCACTGTGAGTTAAGAACCTGCTAAGAGAAGTCAGAGACATAAAAGAGAAGGTGACAGGAAGATGGGGGCAAAGACTACAATGATGTGTGTCTAAGCCACAGAAAGCCCAGCTTTGCCAGCAGCCCCACAAGCTGGGAGAGAGGCCTGGCACAGATTCTCCTCAAGGCCCCAAAGGGAACCAAGCCTGCTTACATTTACTTTAGACTTCTGGCTCCGATCAATGAAAAAATAAATTACCTGTTATTTTAAGCCTTCTGGTTTATGAGCATTTGTTAAAGCAGTGCTGGGACACAAACAAAGAGTCTCTATAGCTCTTAAAGTTACTGTTACAATTGGTGAAGAAGCAGTGGTCACCCTACAGGTCAGAAGAGGGGGTCAGTTGGTGTTTTGTGGCTTGGACAATGTCCCTATTTTATCTGTGTTCCAATGTGATTAGGAACTAGTCTTGCTTCTCTCTTGACCTAGCATGGTCATATGACCATGGCCTTGTCTCACTTTGATGTTGGAAGCTATTCAACAGAAGCACACCAAAGCTATCCAGGAGTACCAGGCCAGCTCCTGCATAGCAAGGGCCACCCCTTTCTTTAGCAGTTTCTAAAAGAACTCATCTAAAGGCCTCTACTACACCCAGGTTGTCTTCTGGGAGCCATGAGATGCAGTCAGACTTCCATTTTACTCTTTTGTTTTTTTCCATCTATTAAGAAATTGCTGTTGTCTGTCACATTTTTAAAAAGGATGATTTTTCATCCCAACAAGTGCATTAGCATTTGGTTCAGAGTACACAGACAACACATTTCTCTTGTGATAAATAAATTAAAATGTGCTCAGTTCTAAGTGTAGGGGGTTTTCCTCACTTTAGGGGTTGTCAGCAGAGCTGGTGGCAGTGTGTGTCTCAGACACAAGCCAGGTTATTGGTGCATGTCCACGAGGCCTATAGCATGTGACAAGTCTCTGACAGCAGCCAGCTGGATCCGGATAGTTCTCGCTGCCATGCAGAGGTGTTTTGCTAGGATTTCCTTCACTCTGTCCCAGATGGAGCGTGCAGTCACATTAGGTCTGCACGAGGAGGTTCTGCAGTGCTGAGCCCATGCACTCCTCACCTTGCAGCCCCCCTGCTGTGGTTCGCACCTGTGTCTTTGGCACAGGGTCCAAGGCAGCTTCACCTAGGTTCTCACATCCTTCATGTGCTTCATTGTCCTTGTGGGCTAGGTATGTCTTGGAAACATGATGCACAATGTGGATTTTTGCTCTTGACTCCTTTAATTTGAATTTTTCAGAATCGAGACCAGTTCAGGTTATCCTAGGAAACTGCCTTTTCTGTTCTAACGTGTGTGAGCTCCTTGAAGATAACCCACAGCCTGACCCTTGCTTCTATAGCTTTCTTTATCCAGAAGCATGTAGGCCCATTCTAATGCCAATGCCAAAGGGCTCATTATCCTCTAGTTCACAAGTAATTATTTATTCATTACTATATCAGGATGCTATCAGCTGCAGGCAAAATAAATTTATTTAAACAAGGAGAAAAATGTATTCTTTCATTAACAAGAAGTTAAGAGTTAGAACAGTTCCAAAGCAGATTAATTCAGCAGCTCAATAATACAACTAAAGTCACAGAGGATTTTTTTCTCTCTCCACACTGGTTGACTTATCCTCTTGGACTGGCTCCCTCATAATGGCCAGGATGATGGTTCCAAGGCTTCACACCCTCACATATTCACCAAATGACAAAAGTCAGGAATGGAGCATACCTTTTCCTTGCACACCTACTTAAGAGAACTCTCCTAAATGTCCTCAAGCTAATTTACCATTGTGCCTCCTTAATTTGGATGTTTTAGAATCGAGACCAGTTCAGGTGATCCTGGGAAACATCCTGTTCTAAGGCATGTCAGCTCCTTGCAGGGAACTCACAGCCAGAATTGTGTCACAAGTCCATTCCTGAACCAAAGATGGAATCTAGATCATTGGCTGAAAATTCACTTCCTTTGTTATAATCCATTTTGGTGTATTTGGTAGTCTGAACTTAACTCCTAAAAATGTGTCCCTTTCTTTTTTCCATTCAGATCACCACAGTGTAAGTAACAGCAAATGACAGACTCTCTCTTTCACTAAAGAACAGCCGGCCTGTCTTCCCATAAAGGAGATGGCCACCAGATACTTTATAAAACTCAAGACTTGTCTTTGTTTTTGTTTTTGTTTTAAATCAGCCAGGATTGATTGCTGGGCAGATAGTAGACTAAAGCTGCCACTCCCAGATCTTCACAGATGCAGATCCAGTGAGTAGTGCCAGCACCTATGCCACAGAGAAGCACGACATACAGCTCCCTTGTGGTATTTATGATCCCAAGTTAACTCAGAAACATGCAGCAGTTTCACCAGGGCATTGTTACCAAAGCCAGTACAAAGGAGCCCATGGATAAGACCAAATAAAACAACACTGAATGTTTTTTGATACAGGCAATAGAATGTGTTTCTGGGAGAAGTATAAAGAAAAAATACTTGAATCGTGCTGCCTTGAAGATTTAATATACCATGCCATGGCATTTAAGCTTTGTCCTCTAAATGCATCATAATCTTATAACACTTGTTATAAGAGATGCTTCTTTGCAGTGTGGTTTTCCCCAAGTTTGAGATAAACACAATTTTGGAGGAGAATAACAAGGAGCATACCATGATTATACCACAGCCAGGCAGTAGGAAGATGCTGAGAACTGATGGTACTGGGTGTAGGAAGCTGATGAATATTAGTCGTGCCTCTCCAGATGGTGAAGGATTTTATTTGTTTGAATAAACAAACAGCCTGCATCCTCTTCCTCCATTGCAGACCTATTCTGCCATTGCTAGCACCTGACTATGAGGTGCATGTTTCCTCTTGTGTAAAGTCTGGCTTTTCCAAAGGGTGCTGAGTATGCTCAAGAGACTGAAGTATCCGCTCTGGGCTCTTTTCACTCAACACTCTGTAAAGACTGCCATAAAGTGCTCAACACAGCTGCATCCAGGTGTGCAGAAACCTACATGGATGTGGGCCTCATCTTTTATTCCCATTACCTATTGTTATGTAACAAACCACCCAAAATTCAGTGGCTTAAAACAAGCACTCTATTTTTCCCAGCACTGTGTGGATCAAGAGCTCAGGAAGGAGTCCGAAAGATGCTTCATCTTTGGTCCACACAGCATCTACTGGGGCATCTGGGGAGGGGACTCTGCCTTCAGTGGTACTTCTGGCTGCTCAGCCTCACTTGCGAAGTACCTATTATGGTCTAGACATGGTGCATCTCCTGAAGGTCATATGTGGGAGCTTGGTCCTTGCTGTGGTGATGTGGGAATTAGAGAACTTTGAGGAGGTGAGGTTTAGGGGAGGGGCAACATGTTATTGGGGTTACTATCCTCAGAAGGAACTGATGCTGGTATGGTGGAAAGAGCTCATTGTTCCTGAACCAATCACTGTTAAAAAGCAAGGCTAACCCTTGAATCTCTCTGGCCTTTCATCCCATCCTGTGACCTCTTCCCCATGTGTTCCTTCTACTGTGATATCATCTGCTTAAAGGTCCTTGCCAGAGTTAAGCACCATGCTCCTGGGCCTCTAAAACTGCAAGGGCTGAATAAACCTGTGCTCTTTATAAGTTATTCAGCCTCAAGTATTAAGCTACTCTCAAAGCTGGTACAATATCATTTACATGTATCTTATTGATCAAAGTAGTCATGAGACTTGTCAAGGATCACAAGAGTAGAGAACGTCCAAGGGTGATGAGATTTTGCAACAGCATATGAAAGATACCATTGTGGCCATCTTTGAAAGCACAATTTTCTGGGTGTGGTGGAGGATACCTGTTATCTAGCACTTGGGAGGCTGAGGCAAGAAAGTCACTTAAAGTTCAAGGCCAACCTTAGCTACATAGTGAGTTCAAGGCCAACCTAAACTACACAGGAGACCTTGTCTCAAAAAAAAAAAAAATAGATGCTACTCCTATGTGTTTGTGAGTGTGTGTTTGTGTATGTGTACTCTTTATCTTTCTCTTTACCTTGTAGAGATAATTTAAGAATAAACCATATATGTAATACTTAGGAGAGGCCCTAAATCCTAACTGTCTTAGTTACTTTTTTGTTGCTGAAACAATATACCCAACACCCAAAGTTAAGAAGGAGTGATTTATTTTGGAGGTTGTGTAGAGGTTTCAGTCCACAATCAGCTGGTCCAAGGCAGGATGGCTTGGCAGAGGGGCATTCAAGAGGAGAAACAGTTCATAGCAGCTGAAGACAGCGAAGGTAACAAGAAAGACAGACAGACAGACTGACTGACCAACAAGCCTCTCTCTCTAGAGAGACAAACCTCTTTCTGCCCTTTTGTCTTAGCTAGACTACTGGGATTACTGCAGTACCAATCCAACCAGTGGACCAATTCAGTGATCATCCACCCTTAATCCCAGCATTGCATTAAGAATCAATCACACACTCAGCCTGATACAGTGGACATCCCCTAAAACAGAAAAGGCATTTGTGTGACCCAATGCCATCATATCACAACTGTCTACTATATTTCTGTTGATTTGTTGCATAAGCGTTTATGGAGACCTCATACGTGCTTCAGGCTGATACTACAAAGATGAACAGGAAGCAAGAGAAAAGAACAGAGAAGGAAAAAGAGAAGGAAGAGAGAGGGAGGGAAAGAAAAGATTTCATATTATAAGTGCAATGGAGTAAATGAAATTATACAATAACTTTCACTTAGGAATGTGCATATATGATTGGGGCCCATGGAAGTGGCAAGGTTACTTTAAGTGGAATGGTTAAGGAGACCATCTGCAAGATGAGAAAGAACTAGCCACCATAAGAACTAGAGAAGAAGTTTCTAGGTAGATGGAAAAGCAAACACAAATTCCCTAAGCAGCTGAAAGGAAGAAATAGACCCAGATGAGCCGCAAGATGGCCTGCAGTGGCACTGATGTGGCAGACCTAGACAGGTGAAGGAAAAGACTTGGAGGCACAGTGCCCTTTCTCCTGATGTGGACAGTGCTATCTTAGAAACAGGATTAAGAATGGTTTTATGGATTTACAAAGCTTCAACCATCTTGCCCACAACCCACTATAAGAAATGCATTACCTCCTTATCCACAGCCAACCTCAGCCTGAAACAACTAATGTAAATACCCATGGGTATTAACTCATGAGCTGTGAGTTGCACAGTTTCCCACAGTATGGTGAAATCTCCCGCTCCATCCCACCTGGGTATAAATAACCCCTTCCCCAATATATATATACCTTGTGTACACAACCTGTGGCCTTCACATAACCTTTATCATAGTGCATCATTCTTACTGCTCTATTGTATTATTATATAATTGTTTTTGGTCTCTTACTGTGCCTAATTTCTAAATTATACTTTATCAGTTACATGTGTAGAGGAAAAGACAGTATATGTATAGGATTCTCTATGGATTTAGGTGTCCTTTGGGGTTGGACATAACCTCTCTGGATAAGGAGAGATGTGGTCCATATGTGATAAGTAATTTTATGTGTCCACCAGGTTAGACTGAGGTCCCCAGATATTTGGTCAATTGTCACTCTGAAGTTGCTGTGAAAATTTCTTAGATGACAATGACATTTAACTTAGTAGATTTTGAGTAAAGTAAAGCAGATTATCCTCCCTGTGAGGAGGGCCTCATGCAGTGGTTGGAGGCCTTATGAGCAAACAGTCTGAGGCCCCACAAGGAACACAGAGTTTGTCCACTGGCTGAGAATCAGCACCTGGAATGAATCCACTCAGCACTTGTTTTCTGTGTGCAGATGCTGCCCACAGAGATTCCTGGAACCACAGGGAGGAGGTGTTGCAATGGGCACAGATCCTCAAGCGAGATGGCAGTGCTGTGTAGACAAGTGCTCTGCATGGAAACCTGATCCACAAGACTGTTTCACTATTGAAGCCAACTTGGCCCTCAGTGGGATGGGGGAAGTGAACAGCTTTCATAAGAAGTAGTTTTTAATTGAGGCTCTCTAGATTTAATTTGATTTATGTTTTGTAAATAGAAAACATACTGGGGAAAGTTTCTTCAGAGCGTCTAGAATTAGTTATTTCTGGATGTGTCTTGCTAACCTTCCACATCAGACACTAAATTCCTAAAGGCACCATGTCCCGAGCATACTACGCCCACCACCAAAACTGTCCCCTGAGTGAATAGTATCTTTGAATGAACATGAAAACATCAATAATGTCATCTGTGTCCACAAAGATGGGGCAATCACAGGCAGGAGGTGGTGACTGGCTGCCTTGGAAGGGGTCAGCATGGGCAAGCATGATGGATAAGAACTCCAAGGGAAGCTAGTCTTCAGGAGATCCTCTATAACTTCCTAAGAGTTAACTCAAAGCATACTGCCAAGTTCTTAGGGTGGATACAGAAAAAAAAAAACCCTCAAAGCACTGTGCTCTTTTTCGTAAAGGTTGCTCTTTGCTATACCTATTAACTTTCACCAGAGCCTAACAGAGGGAAGGGAACTCTCTTACTCCTGCCCAGTGGGCCTTTCCATCTAACCTAGGGGTGGATGGGGTGCTGAGAAGCACTTGTGAGGGTCCCTCTGATTCAGTCATCAGACCTCAGAACACTTCCCCTCAGAGTCCCAACTGGCAAGGTTAGAAGTGGGACAGGTGGAGAGACAGAGGGAGCAGTAATGCTCAGAGATTCTATTCTGCTGTCCTCTACTCACCACACCCCACTTTTCTCAGAACAAAGACTTGTGAATTTCTTAATGTCCTTACCTCCTCTGGCATGTGTTATCTTGCTTCAAATCCACTTTTTGGAGCAATAGAACCCCAGATGCCAGGAGGACTCAGGTAAGCATTGCATGAGAACTACAAAGATAAGCCAGATGTAGATTCTACCCTCAGGAGTTAAGCCTTCTGGGGGCAGGGGCTTTGTGCAAAGCGAAGGAGACTGTACAGTCTCCTTCTTCTGGAGAAGAGGCCGTCCATGGAGCATCCTCCCATGAACCCTACAAGGCAAGAGGTGGCCTGGTAACAGCTGAGTGGCCTGCGCACCGCTTTCAGCAGGTTGTCCCCCAACCTGCCCACAAATGGCAGACACGTCCATGCCTGACATGCCCTGACTTATGAAAGCAAGAGGTCAGAAACCCAAAACATTGGAAAGCATGAAGCCTTGACCCTTCATTTCAAAAATACTACATCTTGGCAAAGAGGCTGAACTTCTTAAGAAAGTTTGAGTCTAACCCAGAATACTTAAACCAGGAGGCATCCTCACTTCAGGACAATCTCCCTTCTTTTTTTTCTTTTTTTTTTTTTCAAATTTATTTTTTTTTATTTTTAAAAACTCATTTAACATTTATTTCAATTCACCTTGAATTTCTTTTTTTTAATTTTTTTTATTTTTTTTTATTTTTTATTTTATTTTATTGAACTACAAATGTCAATCAGACAGTTTCAAGACACCTTAACCATACAGACTCAATAAATTAATACATTGCAAACTGTTTTCATAATGTTTTGGTATTGTACAAGGTACATACATGATATTATATTTACAGATATTATTTTAGCAGATATCCCTTCTTTAGGAAGAGGCACCATGGTACAGCAAGGAAGAGGAAAAGTTACAGCTCAGAAGTAGCAGGCCAGCCTCAGCATCACCTTTCAGACCCCAAGTTTCTTCATTGCTGCAATGGTGCAATGATGTTTACCTTAGAGGATTATTGTGCAAATTACAGGAAATATCTTCACAATGCAAGGAAAATACCTGACATGAATTCCCTCTAATGTGGAAATATATCTGTTAAACAAATCTGTCTCCTTTCATGAAAATTACAAAAGAACAATCTTATAAAATGGAATTTTTATTTATATTCTTGATGTATGTTGAATTAAGGCTTCCTTTTTCAAATAATATATAGAAAATTGTGAGTGGCATGATAGCTCAGCAGACTAAAGCACCTACTCAGGCAAGGGTAGGCAAGCCCAGGGACTGAGGTTCAGTCTCCAGCACCACATGCTATGCCAGCCCCACCTCCAGGGAGAGCTGAACCAGCCAGAGAGGCTGGGCATAGTGCTGCACACCTGTAAACCCAGCTCTGAGGAGACTGAAAACAGGAGGATCATTATGAGTCCAAGCTGCACAGTGAGACCCTGTAACAACCAGATACATCAAACAAACAAACAAAAATATATAGAGAAAATTGCATTGTCCTGATAAATTTATTTCTTCAAAAGAAAAATATCCAAAATTCTAGATCATAGAAGGAAGAGTCATCCCATTTCAAATTCAGTTTCCTCTGAATAAGAGAACTTGAGTGAGAAAGTAGAGATACTAGATTCTGTGAAGTGATTCGTCTTTTTCATCCAGACCCTGACTAATCTGAATATCCTGTGATTATCCTTCCAGCACTGAATAAAAAATGATTGGAATGTTTGTGTCAAAGGCTTCAGTTCATTTTTGTTTTTGCATTAGTCTAATACAGAAAGACATTTCTTCTCCAGCTGGCAAACTAATCATTATCTTTCTGGCCCAAGGTCGTTCTTTCCTTCAGGAAATTTAGACCTGTTCTGTTATGCAAACTCATCACAGGTGAGAGGACTACAAACAGCTTCTTTTAGTGGTGGGCTTCAGGAAAGGCTGTTATGGGGAAGCTCTATCATCCATGCTCTGATTTAGAACAAAAGATCCGACAGAAAATGCTAACCAATTTGTGGGTTCTACAAGTTCCAGCTGGGTCTGAACTCAGGAATTCCCCACCCCCCACAACATGTTCTAATGGAATTAGAAAAACCAGGGCTCTCTGACGACCTGCAACTTTTCCCACATCGTGCAAGGATCATTTAAACCAGAATAGAGTTTATCTCTGAATGTACTGGCCTGTACCTTGTCCCAAGCCCTAAACTTGGATTGCATCCAACTGTTCAAATATCTTGGTGCCTTTTTCTGTGGGGGGTGGAGGGCTGGTCAGGAACCAAGCCCTGGGTGAGATACCAAAGTTCTTGTTACATAAGAAACTTGCTTGACTTGCTCACCCTAGAATGCAGTTTCATTTTGCTGTGTCATTCCCCTAGTAGGGATTTGGGATTTGGCTTGATCTGAAACTCAAATCAGAAAATTCAGAGGACACAGTCTCAGTCAGATCTGCAGAAAATATTTTGCTAATTACTGATCAACATGCCAGGACCATTGTAGTTAAGTGCTACATACACTGCCTCACTGGTTATGGGAGGCTGTATGGAACTGTGGGGACTGGTTCATATTTCCTCCTTATGAAGAGGTTGACTGGTAATCCCTCCCTGCTAAACCTCCTGTTTTCTTAGATCAGTCTGTCACAGGAATGTGGCAGATCTCAAACTCACTGTGCTCACTGAAGTGATGATAGCTAATAATAGTAACAGTCATTGAGCCCTCACTAGGGTCAGGCATCCTTCACGGTGCTTTACACGTGTACATGCATTCAATTTGACACCCTTTCCTGAAATAGATATTATTACTACTCCCATTTATGGTTAAGTAAACTGAAGCTTGGAATGGTAAGGTTCCACATTCAAAGTCCTACATCTGAGAAGTAACTAAGAATTGAATCTAAGAAGGCTATATCCAGGGGCTCTCCCACCATTTTGCTTTCCCTAGAGTTAGAAGAGCTAGGATACTTCCTTTCCCTGACTAGGGAGATAGTACCATACCTTGCCAGAAACATAAGTATAGCCCTACATGCCTGCACTCTCCTTTCTCCAGTAAACCATCAAGCTCTACCTTTCTGGGTTCACACTTCCAATCAGTCCCTGCCTTTCATGTTCCTAGACTCCACATTCCAGGCTGCTTCACATGGGTCGCATTGCTTTGTGTCTTAACTACAGAGGATGTGTGTCCTTTGCGGCTATAACCGCCCTCCCTTCTGTCGTGAGGAAACTCCTTTTGTGTGAATCTCATTGAGAGCCTATTCCTTGTCCTGTTGCTTTTCTGGAAGCTATGACCTGGTTGAGTACCAGACCTGGATGTGGCCCGTAGGTTGTTTCTGCCTGAGATTTTGAGCCTGCATGATATGAGGAAACAGGGAAAGTTTAGGATGTACACTTGTAGGAACAGCGATATCCAGGATCCAAGAGGAACCTGTGTTAGCATTAGAAATAAACTCAAACTCTCTAAGGTGCACGACCTCCATTCTGTCCATTTGCTAAACCTTCTGAGCTTCAGGAGCAACTAAACACCTGATACTGGTAATCTGCCTTGTTGTTGAAAACAGTTACAAATCCCACCACTAATAAGATGTGGATAACTAGCAGCCTGTGGCACTCAAGAAGGGAACTGCTCATTGAAGTATTACCTGTAGATTCCAGGTATCCACAGAAGGAACAGCTTTGGAGAAACTAAATGGCTACCACCATAAAATGGCTCAAAGGACATCAGAAATTTGAGGATGTTGGAGCTCTTGCTCAAAGGGATAAACAGTTTGGTTGCTGGCTACCCACCTCTTAACAGGAATGACAATCAAATAACTAAACTATGGGCTCATGACTTGAACTAAAGCTAGGAATTTTCTATGGCTGTGTAAAAAACAAATCTTATCTTTATTACAGTTCACAGGGATCTGAAAACTAAAAGCATAAATGGATCCTGTCAATTGCCAAATTACCTTGCAGTTGAATTCATAGCCTTTCTATATTTTTTTGGTGATGTTCAGAGCATTAAGTCTCATTTCTGTGTCCACAGCTCTTAGCAAAGAGCCTGGTCTTCACGCAATAACTCATAGTGAAATGAATGAGTAAATCATCAAATTAAAGGAACTGAGGTTAGCATTCTCCTTTCTTCTGAATTAGCAAAGCAGCAATTAAGCAACACCTGCTATGATCACATGTTATATTTTGCCTTCAGGACAATAGAAATTAGTGACTCTCTCAACCATATCACAAGTATTTCCAAGACAGAAAAAAATTTAGAGGATGTCCAAAAGAGGCAATGTAGCATCTTCTGTGCTACAAAAACAGAGATCAATTCTGTAGCAGTTGTCCCCTCTTTAGGAATTGTCTCCTCTTTGGAAATCATTTTAGTAAAATGTCTCAGAATGATTTGACATCGCCATGACTACTAAGAAATTAATAATAGGGAGTGCAGCGGTTGGGGTTTGATCACAGGGTGCTGTGCCAGCCCCACCAGCAGGGAACCATGAGATGGTGACTAAGACCAGTTGTGGTGTCATATCCCTGTTATCCCAGCACTTGGGAGGCTGAAAATAGGAGAATCACTATGAATCCTATCTACATAGCGAGATCCTGTAAACCCTGTAGACCCTGCCCTAAATTAAAAAAAAAAAAAGAAATTAACAATAGAGGCTGAAACACATCAAAAGACTGTGTCCTCCTGTGGCTACAAACAAAGGCATCACCCAGCAATCCCAGGGGAAGCAGTGGCCTGGTCATGAGCCCTTCTGAGGCTGCCCTTCTGAGGCTGCCCTTAGTTTACAAGTAGGCAGGTTAGCATAATCAAGGTCAGTTAAAGGGAAAACCTTCTTTTTAGTGATGGAAAAATTACTTGTATTTCTCTACTGCACCCTTGGCCCCTGGCTCCTGACTGACAATGAAGCCATTGTGTGGTACCTTTTCACACTTCAGTTATCTAACTGGGGAAAACATAAACACCTGTTCCTGTCCTGTAAATTCTGGGAAAGTCTCAGGTTCTCTCCTCTCACCAGGTTACTGTACTGTAGTATGCTCCAAACCCTTCACAATACCAAAATCACTGTCCTAATCTGACCCCTGAATCTGAAAATCTCATCATCTTAATCAGACCCAACAGTTACCTTCTATGTGCCAGGTTTGGATCAAGGTCTGAGATTCTGCATTTCCTAGATCCATGGCCATAGATAAATTCCTTGACTTTTCTGTTGCTCTGATTGCTTATCTGTAAAATGGGCTCATGATACATCCTCTAGGAGGTGTGCTGAGAGTTAGACATTTGCATGTGCAACAGTTCACAGCACAATACCTGATCATTGTCGTATCTCTCTATTGGGATCTATGTGGCTGGTTGGTTGTTTCTGAGCTTTGAGTCAGTGACTTAACTAATTTCTATCTTTGTTATCTGAACTTCACACTTCCCTGAACTTCCTTAAATGCTAAAAAAAAAAAAAAAAAACTAAGCCATTCCACAGTCATTCAACAATGTACATTACGGGACTGGTAGAAAACAGAAATCTCCTACACCTTAGCACTTAGCATATGGCTCTGCTTCTCTTTGGTGCTTATTCCATGGGTTCCACTCAAAAATCTCCCCTCCAGGACACAAGGAATCATGCAATCAGTCATATCACCTTCTTTGCTGCTACCACTAGAAAAAGTAGGGCCACCGCCCAGGAAAGTCAGAATTCATGGACTACCTGAATTTTATTTTAAGAGCTTACCTTACCTTGTTTCTAAGTAAAAATTCTACTTCTAAAATGTATTGCATGGCAATACATATGAAACAAGAAAAATATATACACCTAAGAATGCTTCATTGGACCACAGTTAATAGAAGAGATAAGAAACAACTATTAGAATGCCATGAACAGAAATGATATAAATAAATTATAGATTATGTAATAGATTAGTAATTTGCCATTAAAATAATGCATTGAATGATCTGCCACAGAAAACCAATAACAGTTATTTCTCAAGGGAGCAGGTTCAAAAGGGGAGAAAGGAGCCTTTCACCTGTTGCATAACACAATCCAGTGACATATTAATTCTTACAAATGTGTATGACTTTTGCAATAATTTCATTGGGGGATCTTAAGACACCAGAACCTTTCACCTCTTACTTAACGTAGTAATACACATTTGAATTCTTATAACAAATGTGTATTGCTTTTAGAGGAATTTCAAGGACAGTTTTTTAGAGCTCCCAATGATTTGAAGAAAATTCCGTTTCCATTCCCACCTGCAATACTTCTAGATAAGGATTAGTTTTGAAAATCCTCCCTGCAGCAAGGGGATTTATCTTATAAGTAGGATACATGTGCAGCAATGAAAGGACAAGATCTAGGTAAAGAGATGAAGGTCAATGAATTTTCATTCATCTATTCATTCATTCATTTGTTCATTAAAAGAAAAAAGAAATTGAAACTAATCTAGCTGCTGTTTTTAGAACCAGAAATACTTCCCAAAGTTTCACTTCCAATAGTCAACTGTAGTCTGAAAATATTAAATGGAATATTCCAGAAACAAGTGATTCATAAATTTTAAAATGTGCAATCTTCTGAGTAGCACGATGAAATCTCATGCCACCACATTCTTTCTTGCCTGGAATGTGAATCATTCCTGACCACATATTTGCACCATAATGATTCTATTCAAGAAGCCTTTATGTTATAATCTTATGCTAAGTCAGATTGCCTATTTAATGTCATATGCTTATGGATATGTTCATTGCAGCCCACAGACACTGTGTCACCCTATACTGTCACAAGAAGAGAAAAAGACATGGAGAGAAACTATTCACATAACTTATTACAGTATGTTTTATAATTGTTCTATTTTATTAGTTATCATTAATCTCTTACTGTGCAAACTTATAAACTAAATTTTATTAAACATACGTTTGAATATTAGTTGGCTTTCCATTACTATAAAGAAAACACTTGAGACATTTAACTTATAAAGAGAAAGGACTGATGTCACCAGTCAAATTTTAAGAAAGTAGGAGGACTCTGTTTGGCCCGTGGGACTCTAGTGAGCTGCGACCTGTGGGCCCAGTGCATGCAGGCTCAGAGCTTTCCTAGTACATGCTCCAACAGTTTAACAATTTAGGAGGACTCTGGTTAGCCTGTGGGCTCATGATGAGTCCAGCCCACCCCCACCATCTGCACTGAAGTTTTGCTGAGCATAGGCGAGTTGCCCCCACTAGTTGAGAAACACTTTGTGAGTTATCCGTGGCTGCCCACTCTATCGGGAGCCACACACACAGCACACCATCCTCCCACCACTACTCAGTGTCAGTGATTATTAGAAGCTCCAAAAATGCCAAAATTCAGGAGAAAAGGGAAATCTCAGTCCTCCAGCCCACCCAGAACAAATTTCAGGAGACAAAAACATATAAGAACTAGGAAATCACACCCCTTAAATTTCTGTAATGATAGCAACTGAAGGAAAGAAACAAGTTCATCAGGCTATAGAAGAAATATGAACATAAATAATATCTCTGATCAAAAAAGAAATGACATCATGAAAGAATTGCTTAGCAGAGCTACAGAAGATATAGATACTTAAAAAAGAGAGAATAGAAAATGGTGGAAACACTGAATGAACAGTACAGAAAATAGAATGAATGAAAACAGATTCAAACAGATACACAGGTGCTATTGTTTGTGTACAGGTGTCCCCACAAAGCCTCCTGCAGTCTTGGGGCAGCTTCTGGAGTTTGTGATTGATTATTGCAGGGTAGGTAGTTGCACCTACCCTGGGGCAGGTAATTTGCATTACAAGGTAAGGACAGAAGAGAAGCTACCTGCTTGAGCTGCTGCTACTCCTTTTGTGTTCTTGCTCTTTGTAGCAGCCATGAAAAGTTGCTCTTTGCTTTTCACGGCTCTACCTTGGAGCCAGCTGAATATGGACTGAAACCTCCAGTAACTGTGAGCTAAATAAACCTTTCCTGGAGCCAGGGAGATAGCTGAGTACAATAGGCACTTGTCTGCCAAGTGCAAAGACCTGAGTTCAGTCTCCAGTTGTGCTATAAATAAATAAATAAATAAATAAATAAATAAATAAATAAATAAATAAACCTTTCCTTCCTTCATTTTGAGTGTCGGGTATTTGTCCCAGCAATGAGAGAAGAGTAACTAGGACAACAGGAAATTAAGAACTCCATTCAGGGGCTGGGGAAATGGCTCAGTGGAATAAACGCTTCCCTGGCAAGCACAAGGGACTAAATTCAATCCCCAGTTCTGCCAGAAAAGAAAAAAAAAAAGAACTCCAATGAAAGGTGGCAAACCACTTGAATGAAACTGAAGATCAGATCAGTGAGATACCTCAGCAGACTAAGTGTGTGTTTAGGCAAGTGCAGGGACCAGGATTTGATCCTGGGCACCACATGCCACACCAGCTCCACCCCTGGGTGTACTGAGCCAGCCTGTGAGGCTAGGAATGGTGGCACACATCTATAATTCCAGTGCTGGGGAGGCAGAAAACTGGAGGATCATTATGAGTCCAAGCTGTGTAGTGAGACCCACTCCCAAATATATAGAACAATAAATAAATAACCTGAAGATAGACTTTCAGACCTTGAAGACAGTAGTGCAGCTAATGAAAGTGAAAGGAAAGACCTCTTAAAATTAACAAGTAACCAACAATGACAATTCAGCACCTACAAGAAGATGCAAAGAAAAATAATATAAGAATAATAGATGTCAGTGAAAGAGAAAACACAAATGGCATAAAAAGACTATTTGACAAAGTAGTAGCAGAAAATTTTCCAAACATAAGAAAAGTATCTCACACACAGTTAATTGAGGCATATGCAACTCCAAATAGCCGCAATCAAAATAAATCTATATCTATACACATAAAAATCAAGACCTCAGAAATTCAGGAAAGTCTAGAATATTAAAAGCCATAACACAGAAGAAACAGATCGCCTATAATGGAAAGCCTATCAGAATCATAGAAGATTTCTGAACAAAAACACATCAAATCTAGAAGAGCTTGGAGTGAAGTATTTCAGTAACCGAAAGAAAATAACATTCAAACCAGACTGATGTACCCTGCAAAACTAACTATCAAATTCAATGGCAAGATTAAATCCACTCTTTTCTTTTTTTAAGGAACTTATATAAAGTTGATTTATTTCTTAAATGTCTGGTACAATTCCCTATTGATGGTATATAGCCCGAAAACTTTCTTAGTGTAATGTTTTAACTGTAAATTCCCTTTAATAGCTACAGGGGGATTCAAGTTACTGAGCCCTTCTTCTGTAGCTTTGGTAGCTTGTTTCCATCAAAGCATTTCTCTATCTCATCTAAGTTGTGAAGTGCACTGACATAGTGCATATAGGCGTGTGGGTGCGGGGGACTGAACCCAGGCTGAGTTACCCCTTTCTTTCTTTGTTTTTTAGTTTTTGCTTTTTAAAATTTTTTTTAAAATAAGACTTACTAAGTTGCATAGGCAGGACACAAACTTGCAATTCTACTGCCTCAGGCTTCTGAGTGCTGGGATTGCAGGCTTGCACTACTTTACCTTATATTTAATACCACTCAGATTTGTGGTTATGTCCCCATTTTCATTCCTAATATTGGTAATCCATGTCTTTTTATTTTTCTAATTTGTCTAGCTAGAGGTTTATCAATTTTTTTCCACTTATTTTTATTTTATTAAAATAAAAATGTCAATCAGACAGTTTCAAGACACCTTAACCATACACATTCAATGAATTAATACATTGCAAATGGTTTTCATAACGTTTTAGTATTGTACAAGGTGCATACATGATATTATATTTACAGATATTATTTTAGCAGATATCTCTTATCAATGAATTAAGAGTGTAGTTGCTAACTTATCTTATTTTTTATACCTGAATTATATCAAAAATTCAATAATTATTTACCTAGTGGATGACCATAGTACTAAAAGCCGACATAATATCCTGTCCAACCACCATTAGTGCAGATCTTGCCTCTCATAGAATTATGAAGAAGCACAGCATTATCTATCCCAACTGTAGTGTCTATACACACACATCATGATTTTTTCTTTCTACAACCCTTCCTTTGTCTACACCTGTCAAAAGTGGGCACTCCATTGACATTCAACTACCTTAGGTGCTTGAACTCGACACCACAATCCAACACAGTCCAGCATTCTACAACAATAGTGAGTTATTCAAAGAAATTGTCGACCATATCCATTTACAGCTCAGCTTTATATTATGAGCTCACGATGTATACTTCATTTTTATACTTTTCTGCTGGATGGTTAAGACCTAGGTACATCAAGACTTATATATCAACACAAAAACTTTATATTTCCTATTTGGTCATTGAAGTCCTCTCAGGGTTTATCTTGTAGTCCTGTACATTATTCTGTACTTCCTTTGTCTGTGTCATCAATGTGCATGAGTCACGGCCAATGCTTGACCAGATTGCTCTCTGTGAGAGCTTGAGAGAAAGTTTTCTCTTCATGTGACTCTCCCCACGCACACTTTAGAACTTCAATCTCTTTCCTCTGTGGCTCCACAATCTCCTTGTTCCAAAAATTTGGAGCTCAACTGAGTTTCATGATGTTGCAGTACAGGTTCTCCTATGTCCTGAGTCTTCGCTGACCTTGAAAGGCTAGGGCCAAAATGTTGGCTGGCCTTGTGGCTCTTCTATTTCTCCAACTCTGACTTGTGATCTTACATTTTTAACCATCCATAAGAAAAGCTGATTAGTATCCTGCAGCATATGCCATTCACTTTGCCTTATCTGACTCAATTGATTTTACTTGCTGTACGTTGTATTTTACTTTGTATTTCTGATTTTCGCTAGTTATACTAGGGAGACTATACGATATTTACACATGTGTGTCTGGTTTATTTCACTTATGAGTATATGTTCAAGTGGCATCCACTTCAGTATAAATGCTTCAAACTTATCATTCTGAATAGCTGAGTAATACTCCATTATATAGAAATACCACATCTTTTTCAACCATTCCTCATGTGATGGACATCTTGGTTGTTTCCCAGATTTTGCTATCATACATTCTGCTGCTATAAACATAGGTACACATATATCTCTATGATACAATGTATCCAGATCCTTTGGGAAAATTCCCAGTAGGGGGATAGCTGGCTTGAATGGGATTTCTAGTCCTACTCTTTTGAGCAGTCTCCACACTGACCTCCACAATGGTTGTACCAGTCTACATTCCCACCAGCAGTGGATAAGTGTTCCCTTTTCCCCACAACCTCTCCAACATTTGTTATTGGTTGATTTCCTTATGATAGCCATTCTTTCTGGAATGAGATGATATCTCAGTGTTGTTTTTATTTGCATTTCACAAATGGCTAGCGATGTGGAGCATTTTTTCATGTATTTGTTCGCTTCTTTAATTTCGTCCTCTGAGAAGTGTGTATTCATCTCAGATGCCCATTTCTGAATTGGGTCTTTAAATTTGAGGGCCCTGTTATATCTTAGTTCTTTATATATTCTAGACAGTAGTCCTCTGTCTGATTGCTTATTAGTTAGGATTTTTTCAAAGTTTGTGGGTTGTCTTTTCACTCTGTTGACAA
>PVKA01004326.1:0-100191 GCA_004027165.1 Ctenomys sociabilis
ACTTTCTCTCATGCTCTCACAGAGAGCAATCTGGTCAAGCATTGGCCGTGACTCATCCACATGGATGACACAGACAAAGGAACTACAGAATAATGTACAGGACTACAAGATAAACCCTGAGAAGACTTCAATGACCACATAGGAAATATAAAGTTCATGTGTTGGTATATAAGTTTTGATCTACCTAGGTCTTAACCATGCAGCACAAAAGTATAAAGGTATAAAAATGAAGTATACATCGTGAGCCCATAATATTAAGCTGAGCTGTAAATGGATATGGTCGACAATTTCTTTCAATAACTCCCTATGGTTGCAGAATGCTGGACTGTGTTGGATTGTGGTGTCGAGTTCAAGCACCTAAGGTAGTTGAATGTCAATGGAGTGCCCACTTTTGACCGGTGTTGCAGAATGCTGGACTGTGTTGGATTGTGGTGTCGAGTTCAAGCACCTAAGGTAGTTGAATGTCAATGGAGTGCCCACTTTTGACCGGTGTAGACAAAGGAAGGCTTGTAGAAAGAAAAAATCATGATGTGTGTGTATAGACAGTACAGTTGGGATAGATAACGCTGTGCTTCTACATAATTCTATGATAGGCAAGATCTGCACTAATGGTGGCTGGACAGGATATTATGTTGGCTTTTAGTGCTATGGTCATCCACTTGGTAAATAATTATTGAATTTTTGATATAATTCAGCTATAAAAAACCCTGTAAATATAATATCATGTATACACCTTGTACAATACCAAAACGTTATGAAAACAGTTTGCAATGTATTAATTCATTGACTCTGTATGGTTAAGGTGTTTTGAAACTGTCTGACTGACATAAAAGAATGTGTGCAGGTGAAGAGTCGGAGACCGGGCGGTTGCTGCCGCGTTGCCGACCTCGAGCAGCAGTCAACTCCACGTAGAACCTGGGAGCAGGAGATTCGGAATCGAATCTCTTCTCTCATCTCTCTCTCGTGAGATTTTTTTTGATCTTCAGCTACAGTTTTTGTCACTGTTAGCAACTTTATCATCAAACACGATGGCTAGCAATGTTATCAACAAGACAGATCCTCGCTCCATGAATTCCCGTGTGTTCATTGGGAATCTGAACACTCTTATGGAGAAGAATCTGATGTGGGGGCCATCTTCTCCAAGTACGGCAAAACTGTGGGTTGCTCCGTTCATAAGGGCTTTGCCTTTGTCCAGTATGTTAATGAGAGAAATGCCCGGGGCTGCTGTAGCTGGAGAGGATGGCAGAATGATTGCTGGCCAGATTTTAGATATTAATCTGGCTGCAGAGTCAAAAAGTGAACAGAGGAAAAGCAGGTGTGAAACGATCTGCAGCGGAGATATACAGGTCAGCACCAGAACACCCTTCTCCATCCTCTCTACTCAGCTCTTCTTTTGACTTGGGCTGACTTTCTACGTGATTATTATGACAGGATGTACAGTTATCCAGCACGTGTTCCTCCTCCTCCTCCTATTGCTCGGGCTGTAGTTAGTCCCCTCGAAACGCCAACATGTATCAGGAAATGCCTCCCGAAGAGGCAAAAGTGGCTTCAATTCTAAGAGTAGCCAGTGGGGATCTTCATCCAAGTCTGGAAAGTTGAAAGGTGATGACCTTCAGGCTATTAAGAAGGAGTTGACTCAGATAAAACAAAAAGTGGATTCTTTACTGGAAAGCCTAGAGAAAATTGAAAAGGAACAGAGCAAACAAGCAGTGGAGATGAAGAATGACAAGACCGAAGAGGAGCAGACCACCACCTCCCAGAAGAAAGATGAGACTAATGTGAAGATGGAATCTGAGGGTGCTGCGGATGACTCTGCTGAGGAGGGGATCTACTGGATGACGATGAAAATGAAGATCGAGCGGAGGACCAGATGAAAATGCTGGAGTTGATCAAGGATGATGAAAAAGAGGCTGAGGAAGGAGAGGATGACAGAGACAGCGCCAATGGCGAGGATGACTTTTAAACACATAGTTTGGTTTAGAAGTCTTGTCCCATTATTTTTTTTTTTTATCTAGGCGCTTGTCTAAGATCAAAATTTCACCAAATCATCTCCCCTAGTATTTTCAGCACATGCTCACTCTTCTCCCTGTGTCCTACCATGTTCATAATTGCCCTGCGCCTGGTACCATTTTCACTTCCTTTGATGCTCCTAGTAGTTTTGTTAAGTCTTCTCCTGTAATTTTTGCTTTTTAATTTTGATACCTCTTTATGACTTAACAATAAAAAGGTTATCAGCTGTCTCCACAAATAATCTCTCATGCAGGCAGTATAGTTATTTCCACTTATACATGGTTTCAGTAGTTGCTTCCCTAACTGCAAAGGCAATCTCATTTAGTGTAGCATCTGAAAGTAGCTTTGTTTGATTTAAGAGTTATGTGTATCACCCCACATGAAGTACCTTGTGGGGCTGTTAAACACAAATGTAACACTGTATTTTTGTGAATGAGAGCATGTCCAATGCATCCTCTAGAAAAATTAGTGTAATAGTCTTTGTTTTCTAAAGTTGATACTGTGGGTTACTTTTTGTGAACACTTGATTTTTGGGATCTTTTTCTCAAAATAAACAAGTCCTTATTAAACCAGAAATTTGGAGCAAATAAAACAAAACAAAACAAAAAAGAATGTGTGCAGTAAAGCAATCAGGAAAACAGGTGAAAAGTTTAAGTGGTTTCCTGATATTTTTCTTCTCCTTCTCCACTTACTCCTCCTCCTCCTCCTTCTTCTTCCTCATCTTCTTCTTCTTGTTCTTTTTGTTCTTGTTCTCCTCCTCCTCCTCCTCCTCCTCTTCTTCTTCTTCTTCTTTCTTCTCCTTGTTCTTCTTATCCTTCTCCTTCTCCTGCTTCTTCTTCTTTTTGAATTAGAGTCTCAGGTTTGCCCTTGGACTCACTAAGTAACTCAGGTTGGCCTCAAACTCTCAACAGTCCTCCTGAGCATTTAGACTACATGTCCAGTAGGCATGCTTTTGCTTATCCCTATTTTCTTATGTCAGGGAATATTTTTGTAATACCAATAAGTGCAATAAATAGATTGTCCTTAAATACTTTTACTTAGGGTTGAGAATTTATAATTGACAGAAAAATAACTTTCTGTGCTTCAATGGTTGCTTGTTAGGAGAATACTTTTGGAAGCATAACTTATTTTTGTCCTGAGCGTCAGTTTCTTCATCTGGGATTGAAAGAATAAATTTATTGAATCTCTAAGTTCCTGATCACCTGTGACACTCTGAATGTTATAAATTAGCGTTCACAGTGGCTTTGTCCTTGAGCTAATCCCATTCATCAGGAATCATGCACTCAACATGGGACCCACCTCCAGACCTGAGGTTGGTGCCAGCTGCCTCCAGATCTTTGGATCCCAAAGGAGCCCAGTTGGAGGAGGAGCTCCTACTCTCATGCATACAGATGAAGCAGAAAGCCATGCTTCCTTCCTGGCCACCAGCCTTGGGCTCAGGTTGGTCTATTTATGGAGGGAGTTTCTCTTTTTTAAGTCCTCTTTGGTCAAGTCCACAGTCTTGACCAAACTGTGGCAATGCATTTTCTTAGGGAAAAAATTCCACTTTTCAAATTTAATTTGTACTAATGAGCCCCAGGCAGAGTATCTACAGTAAATTTTGCATCAATTTCACATTTTGTTTTAGTTTGTGAAATGTTTTTAGAATTCCCCCACCCAATGGCAGTGGGATGGTAGAGAATGGGAAAGGGATCCTCAGAAATAGTTCTCAGAAGTGTCAGCCACCACCACTCATTTCCCTCTCTGCCTCTCTCTTTGTCCCTCACCTCCACTTGCACTATCCCCTAAGTGGTTCAGGGTGAGAAATGTCCTTATAATCATTTGAAAAATTTCCTCAATAAGATTTTCAGTTCCTTCAGGAGAGGAATTATGATTTTGCTAATTCTGTATCCTGTTCCTGTCTGTCCAGTGTTACACATAGTGAGCAGTAAAAGTGTTTCATTTGAACTAGAGAAGAACAAAGCCCCCTCAGATCAACTGTGCCCACTGAAGTGAATCTTTTCAATTATCCTCAATTTTTTAACCTATTTTAATTTCTTCTTTTGCTGGATATTGCAATCCAACACAGACAAAAACAGAATGTGTTTTAATACATTTACTATGCCAGAAAAAATTTTCTATTGGAGCATGGATATTGAGAACAATAATTCCTAGTACCATTGTGTAGTCCATCAACAAGTGCTTGTTGCATGGTATTTATAGTGCTAGCTGAGGCAGCATGGCTAGAGAAGAGCCAGGACTTTTTGTGTCTTATATATGTACAAGGATGTAGAGGGAGATAAGAGTAAAAAGAATGGAAATGATACACTATTTTATGTCTTATCTGATCGACTATCTATCTTGCTATTTATCTATTCATCCATCCTATAACTATCCATTGTGAGTCTCCTGGGCTTTTATTCTAGATATGAGGACATAAAATGACTGAGATGGGCCAATTTTTGTGTTGTATAAGGTAGAGCTTATAATGCTGTGGAAGACAGAGACAAACAGGGTATAACTAAATATTATTAATTACTAATTATTACTAATCACTAATTATTTCTAGAGATGAGAGACAAGGCAGATATGAGAGGAATAACACAGAGTAGAGGGATAAGGGCTACTGTGACATCCTGGGAAGGCTCTCTGCAGAGGTGGCCTAATGAGGGACTACAAGGATGCAGAAGGACAGGATGAAGAGCTGGGCTGAGTTCCCACTTCGACCATTGCTACCTGTGCACCATGATCTAAGTCCCTCAGGATGTCTCCCTCACCTAGTGAGAGAGAGAGAGAGAGCAAGACAGAGAGGGAGAGAGAGAGAGAGAGAGAGAGAGAGAGAGCTTCTTGGAAGTCTTCCAAATGGGATAGAGACAGTCACTAGTGTTTTTCAATGCACAATAGAACAATTTATTTAAAAAGAATGCATTCATTACTGTGCTTGGCACATGAGGCAATGAGGCAGGCATGTTCACACTTAACAGGTACATTTGGGGTGCTGTCGAAGCAAACTGTTGCAGTTTCTTCACAAACTACAGTCAGAATGTACACGCAGTTACCTCTATGAAAGATGATGATCCTTGTTCGCCAAGAACATGGAAGATATTTACATGGTCCTCAGTCCAGCAGGGCTGGCTTCTTCCAGGTGTCTGTGGCCCTCACTTTCTGGCAGCACCTTGGGTTTCAAGGGCAGCTGAGGTTACCTTTCACCTCTTGAAAGAGCCACAGATTCTTCCAAAGGGCAAGAGACCTTCTGGTGCAGTTGGGAAGGGACAAAGTCTTCATTACAAGTCTCTCAGCATAAGATATCTTCTCTAAAGCAAATGCATTAAGTGTGAAGAAAAGTGCATGGTAATAACATAAGAGTCATTTATTTTCCCTGACACATGATTCTTGCTCATTTCTTTAATTACTCACATGCACGGTTCTCCTGCCTTTTGACCTTTTTGTTTCATTTACTCCATATAGAGCTCTGCTCTTCATTCTACGCTGATATTCTTTAACACGATGCTAAAATGAAATGGTGAAACCATCGTAGGTAAAAATGAGAAAAAAAGTCACATTCTTTTGATTCTACTTCTACTTGATGTTTTTGCAATGCAATGTCAACTTCCTACCGAAAGAACAGAAACAGAATGGTCTGATATAGAATCGGTGGCTGGGAGACCCATACTCTAATTTCAGTCGAGCAGAGATGCCCCTCCAACCTTCTGAAGCTCATCTCCACATGGGGTATGTTAATCTAAAATCTAGACCTGAGATAATGATAATGAAGCTCTGATAGAGGCTTAGGGGACCTTCCCAGGTGAGTGAATAACCCTGTGCCGTGGTGCTTCAGTGTGTTTGTCTTGTGTCCTAGGAGAATTTCTGTGCTAGTTACTGATGCTCAGTGACTGAGTCCCAGCCCCTCACAAATCCTTCCTCGGGGTCTTGCTGTAAGGCTGCTTTTCTGTACATCTGATCTTACAACATGGTTAAGCAGCAGTTCTTATGTGGAGTGCAGTTGCTCTAAGCTTGCAGAATGGTCTAGATTCTGTATTTCAAGAGAAACTCTCCTCCTGTTTTGCAAGTGCCCAGTGACTTCATTCAACCTCTATGTTTTAACAAAATCTTTCTCACTGAACCAATTTTCCATCCTTATCTTCCCAGCTAAGAATATGATCATTGCTGGTTCCTTGAAGCTGGTTTTACTGGAAATTTGCTCATAATAAATCAAGAGCTACTTGTCAAGTCTCTTGTGCTTGTAGCTGTGAACTTATCTCTTCAGCATCAGGAAGAGCCAGAAGAAGGAAGTGTACTTAGTGTCCAAGCTACACAAAACTTTTTGGGAGCACAAAAAACACTCAAACATATATCTGATTCATTTAAAACAAAAGATGCTTATTCAATACAGAAAAACAAGCTAATTTCAATGATTATTAAGAACAGAAATCAAGAGATATACTTTATTAAACATAATACTATATAAAAAATTGAATTTTAAACAGTATAGAAATGCCTTATAAAACCTACAGCGTATTTTACTACATACAGCAAGGAAAGTAGATTTGGTCCTTCATGATCTAATTTTGGTTCACTACATGCAGCACAAATACCTGTGGCCATTCACTACATCTGAAGAATTGAGTATTTTTCCCCAGCATTGCCTTCCACAAGATTAAATTACACCCACTTCGTAATGACTTCCATAAGAAAAACTTTTAATTTGCAAACATATTCGATTGCCAGGGCATCTGAATTTTAAATACTTATCCAGGGTCCATTCATGACCAGTGGTGAGAGAGGACAGCTGTTCTCCTGCTCTGTGTCAGAGGACTGCAGTGGCCACATGATCATGGGGAGATTCCTTTTCCAGATACAGATTTATACTTAGCTAAGCACAGAGTATCACCTGTGACCTTGCTATACACAGGGTGCCCGTTCAGCCATGCCAGTTGCCCAGAGGTGTTCCCGTTCAATGGTGATTTCCCATCATCAATGACTTTTCGATGGAAAGAGACTGCTGTGTGCATATACAGATTTCAGTCATGATCCTCAGCTGAGGGTCCCTTGTTTGGCACAGATAAATCATAGAGCCTCTGCAGGTACATGGGTCCAGTTATGCTAAATGTTTTGTTTTTACCATGTGTCATTCTTGGCTTGTTTAATAGATGCCTCTGAATTTTATGCTTTGTCAAAAAGAAGATAAGCACATAGATAGAGTTACAGAACTGAGGGAACAGGCAGTGGGATATAGGATTAAAAAGGTAGAAGAAGCTGCATATGGTGATGCAATCCTATAGGCCCAGTACTCTGGAAGGTTGTGGCAGGATGACTGCAGATTTGAGCTCAGGAGCTCAGCCTGGGCAGCCTAATGGTTCACCAAGACCCTAGATGGGGATGTGAGGCTCTGGGTTCTGTCCATGGTACTGGAAAAAAACCCCAACCAAATATGATTGCAACTGGCAGTTAAGTTAGAGATTACTTACTCACTCTGAAATTAGAAAAACCATTACTGATAATCTAAGGTGCTAAGGAAGTTGTTGAGAGGGTCCTACAGCAGATCACTAGGATACATTTTGAAGTCTTTAGGTCTTAGCTAAAATCAATAAATCAATCTATACATCTATGAACTTTTTTGTGTATGATGCTGATTGAACCCAGAGCTTCATGCCTATTAGGCAAGTGCTCAACCACTTGAGGTACATCTTCAGTCCAAATAATAGTCTTTTACTAAGAATGAGTTAAACTGTTCAAGGTGGAAAATGCTCCCTGTAGGAATGGGGCACTTGATTGTCCCTCCAAAGCCACTGCTAGCCTCTTCTACTTGCTACTGACTTGGAAAGTGTTCAGGCAGTGCTGTGCTGGAGGTGGGTCTTGAAAACACTGTTGTATTTTCATCTGGTTGAACTTAAGTTAGTAGTTTGAAATTGTCTGTGATTTTGTATACCACAGAAATAACTGGTAAATTACAGTTCTCCAATGCCAGTTGATTAACATTTAGCAGTTCACCAACGAGCTACAGCTGTTTCTGATTCACACAGAAGGGAAATCAAAGGAGTCATTTAGTTCCTCTGAAGAGTAAAGATCATAGAAAGAAGTCTGATCAAACTTCACAAGGTGGTGGTACCTTCTCCGGCAGAAACTGATATGAGGCAGTGAGTAGGAACCAATCACCTCTTTTAAAATGGGTTTTTCTGGGGATTTTAGCCCTTTTTGGTTTTTGATTGTTTTCTTTTTAGTTGGAGACCTCTGTACTTGAGGCATGACTTCAACACTGAGAAATTATACTCCTTGAGGAGTATTTTAGGCTCTGGGAATAACTCCCAAATTGAGTCTGAATAAATCATTTACCTTCTCTATTTCTCAGTCTATCCATTTACAAAGATTAATGTCCTAAGGGTGGCTCTTTCCTCTGAAATGTAGAAAATGAAATAAAGTGCTGATCCTGGAGTGATGCATAGTAAAACCATGCTCCTGTCCTCAAGCTTGCATCCTTCTGACCAGACTGACTAATTACTATTCTCTTACAGATTAACGAAGGGTCAATCCTGCCAAGAGTTCACTAGTGGAGTCACTAAAACTTTGTGTATCTTGCCGCATATACTGATAACTTTAAGGAACATTTATATTAATTGCATGAACAGTGCTATATATTCAACTACTCTGGTCAGAATGGTGTATCAATTTATTATTGGTTTCCAAGGGCTGGCAACATCAGAATTACCTGTGAATCTTTGTAAACTCAGTTAATCCCAAGAAATTTTAATTTACAGTTTGGAAGGAGGAGCAAGAATTGCATTTTGAAGAGTTCCTAATTTTGTACTTTTTCTTGCTGATGCAACAGTGGCATAAATTAGGCCCTAATCCAGAACCCAGCTGTAATCTTAAAGTGGAGCCCTGTTATTCTGCAAGAAGCTCTTCACTGTAATTCCACTGTAATAAATGATGAGAATGTCTTCATAGTGGAAAAGCATCTAGTCAAATAACTTTTCAATAAGCCATTACAAGTAATTGTTCAGAAATACTGCATAATGCACTGATGACATTTTTAGATGTTTCCTATTTTAAATGTTTTCTCTAGGTGGCAAAGCACTCAGAGTGTGAGGGAGACATAATTAGGTATTTTGGTCCTTGGCATCAACTTTTCTGTGGCTTTGATTTATTGGGCCACAGAATCCAGGTAGATCATTTTTTTTTCCTTCCTCAGGAAGGGGTGTTTTGTTGGGACTCTTCAACCACATCTACACAGCCCAAACTCTTGTTAAGACGAACATCTACTGTATACATTCAGGAAGGAGTAGAAGGTGTGGAGAAACATTTGTCTTGTGTTCTCAAACAATTACAGGAAAAAGGATTCGAGATCTAGACTTACATAAAATTTTTTTTCAGTTTGTCATCCTGAAGGAAGAGCCACCAAAGTAATTAGCATTTGTATACCTTCTTAGCATGTTGAACTAAATGTAGTAATCTTAAGTATGCCATTAAGAATCATATGGATACAAGAATTAACCACTAAGAAAACAATATGCAATGTATTAATTCTTGAAACTGTCCTACTAATTTGATTTGAAACTGTCTCATTGCTATTTGTTTCTCAATAAAATTATGGTTAAAAAGAATCATATGGAAAGGATTTAACTCAAGGGACCCCTGCTAGAAATTACACATAAGGAAAAGTACATAAAGATTTTCAGTGTTAAATTCCAAACTAAGCATATACATTATTAAAAGTTTTAAGATAAATAGATTTTTGGATAAGATTCCAGTTGTCAACTGTGAAACATCAGTAACTAAACTGATTTATCAAATGGTGATATAGTAAGAGGGTTTTCCTTTATTTCTGGGGAAAATATGGGTCATTATCAGTGGACTGCTAGGCAACCATCTCCTATTGTTTTGTGCTGAGAAATATTTTTCTTCTCTTCTTTATGTCCTTCCCAGGCCCAAATCTCTTTTCTTTCGATACTGACAAAGCCAAAATGAAGAGTCTCAGTAGGGCCGTTTTCCCATTTGTAAAATCAGGAATTAGGACTGCAGAACTCAGACTCTTCCCTTTCCAGTGTCCTAGCACACAACAATGTTCTTCCTTCCATGGGCCTCAGACCAATGACACATTACTGCCTGAGTGCCACAGAAGAAATGTTCTTTCACTCCTCAACTTCCCACCAAGTTGCATAAGCTGGGTTTGTCTTGGCACTCACATTCATGGCTAGCTGGTGCCCTGTACACAAGATGGGAGAGAGTGTTCTTCCTGGGGGCTGTCCTTGCAGGTAGCCCCATAGTCAGGTGCCTGACATCAAGGTCACAGACAGATGGCACAGTGATAACAGAACTACTGGGTAAACATTTACTACGAAACACACTTTTATAATGGACATCTAAGACACAGACACATGGTAGAGGAACCACGTATGTTTTAATAATCAATTATAGGCATGAAAGGAGAAATTCTTGAGATCACCTTTAATCCTGTTTCCCCAGGATCTATGTCTGCACATGACACAGGACGATTAATTGGTGAGAACTGTGGATCTAGTATTAAGCAGACTGCCAAACGCAG
Organism: Ctenomys sociabilis; assembly: GCA_004027165.1. Classification (NCBI taxonomy): domain Eukaryota; kingdom Metazoa; phylum Chordata; class Mammalia; order Rodentia; family Ctenomyidae; genus Ctenomys; species Ctenomys sociabilis. The sequence goes on from PVKA01004326.1 coordinate 10,532, forward strand.
TGGATTTTTCCCCTCTGTAACTTGGTCATTTGTGGTGGTGTCATGGGCAGATAGCCTTGGGGAGATTGATGGTGAACTGTATTCCTGTGGCTGGAAGTGGGTTCTGCTAGAAGTATCTAAAAAGAGAAAAGTTGCTGTCAACAGAATGTATTTAGCCTAGAACCAAAAAGGAAGGGCAGTTCAAAACCAGGGGATGTGTATCAGTGGCTGAATCATGTGAGACTCGGCTCTGCCCAATTCACTGTTCTTGACTATACAAGCCTGGGAGACATGGGTGAACCAGCAAGCTCTGGTTACTGACACCACTGCCTTCTGATTGGGACACATGGGACCTGCCACTTTTTGATCATGATGGTGGTCATATGGCTTTAATCTTTGAATTAATCTTTAACAAAGAGGGATCTTATGTGATTAGCTAGTGGCTGCTTTTTTCTATGCTGAAACTGTAGGTATGGTCATAGTTAACAATGAAGATACTCTAAAGTTGCCACTGTTGAGTGCTTAGTACATGTTGAAAAATGGGATAAATGCTTTACTAGCAGATTGCACGTAAACATTTTGCAGTAAAAGGATGCAGGTTGTTAATGGAGAATTTCAGGGGGCTTTGGAATTTTCTTCAGAAAATGTTTTAACAAAGAGAAGGGTGGACTTTTGCAATCAGCACCAAGAAATACTGCTTAGAAGCAGGGATGAGTTAAGCTCTAAGCTCTTCTAGTTCTGAAGAAAAGACCAGGGAATGGGGAAGATGGCTCAGTGGAATAAGTGCTACACTGGAAAGCACAAGGGCCGAGTTCAATTCCAGGTTCTGCCAAAAAAAAAAAAAAAAAAAAAAAAAAAAAAAAAAAAAAAAAAAAAAAAAAAAAAAAAAAAAAAAAAAAAAAAAAGAAAAAAGAAAGAAAGAAAGAAAAGATCATTTCCCCCTATTTTGAGTTCCTCTTAGATTTACAATTGGGATGATGGTGGGGGTGAGGTGGCCCACTCTAAGATTAAGATGGAGCAACCATGCATTAAGATTTTTAAATTATCTATCTGAACTTAAAAAACAAACAAAATCTTTGGCATCATGATGAGATTCAAAATTAAACAGTCCACTTTGGAACAATGAGCTGGTTTTAGGGATTCTGGTTTTTTGTTCCATTAACTTTCGGATTCAAACTTTCTATGCGTAATTTTTTATGCAGTAAAAACTAAGCATTATTAGAGCTAAAACCCCAGAGTCAATACTTTGCCTGGGTAACACTGGCATTAATATTACTTAGTATAACCAAATGAACTAAGTGCTTAGGGACAGCCAGTTACAGACCTGTGTCGGTTAGCAACCTCACAATGACCCTAACCAAGGATCTCAAGAATGGCAGTCCATTATCAATAATCTCTTTCAAGTTCTTTAAAGTGACACTGAAGAAATAAACATGATGTGGTTTTGATTCCCATGAAGTTGTACCACTGAGTTTTAAAATGTTTTTATTTATCTTGCCTTCACAGGTATTTCAGATAGCTGTCTTTTATTTTCTATGTCAAAATATCTGTCCCTATTTTTCCCCATCTGTTTGGATAATTGACATTCACATGGCATTGTAAGATGTGTCACCACTGATGCTGACTGAGTGGTTTTTCTTTCACTAGTTAATATCTGGATCTATGAAAGCCACTCTGACTTTCTTCCTGAAAAGAACAATACAGCTTCAGCACTAGGAAGAACAGGACTGTCTTTGCTTATTGTATTTGGTTTAATTTTAGGCATGATTATACCTTTTAAACAAGGGTAATATGCTGATGAGTGAGCAACACCAATTAGTCTTAACTGCATTTGTCACACTGCAAACAGTTTAGATGAAATTTCTGGAAAAGAATGAGCTATCCCACTCAAGCGCAAGACAAATGTGCTCGACTGGCACTTGGAAACAAAAAAGAAATTTATTAAAATTTAACATCAACTTGGTCAGACTTTGGGCTGAATTAGTAAAACAAAGTGCTGCTCAGTTAAAAGCTAAGGAGGAAAGTGATGTTTCTACTTCTAAAGCTGAAATAATGAAAAGGAGGATGGCTTGCTAATTCCTTTTGACAGATCTACACATTCTCAAATTCCAAGGGTAATTGAGTACTGAGTCTTGCCCCATACAATGGCATTTCTCTTTGGAAATGCTTAATCTATAGGTATACATATATGATTTCAGTGGAGATAGGGAATAGTGTTTAAAATGGTCTCAAAGTGAACAAACAGTCCTGGACTGGTGGTGGAGTGCACCATGCTGAGACAATTTCACCCCAGAATTATTCACATGGGGAGTGCCCAACTAATGTCAGGCATTTTCATCACTCCTATCCAGCTGATTCTCAATGATCTCAACAGGCCACATGGTTATAACACTGTAGCATGTAAGGATTCTATACCCATGTTTCAACATGCTTTATTTTTCTGTATGTGTCCCAGACTATTTAGCTGACTCAGTGAGAGGATGCCCAGCCCGAGGCCTAGACTGGGACTGCTGAGGCAAGCTGGAAGGCCCTTGCAGATGAGGCCACAGTGCTACCGTCTGCCCTAACGGTTCTCATGCCAAGACAAGTAACGCCATGAACACCACAGGTTTTCTTTTAGATAGTGAAAGATGTACTGCATTGTATTCCACTCACACCAGAGACCATCCTGCTGCTGAATGACATGGACAAGGAAGAACTTTATAAGTTATTTCTTACAAAACTAATCACATGGGAATTCATCATGATTTGCTCGGTTTGTCATGAAATAGCAAAGTGATCCACAGCCTTGAACACATCAAATACAAGTGCAACACATACAAGCAAAGCTAATTTGAGAAGATTCCTAGCAAATTATTAAACTCCATTGTGATGGGGCAAGGGACATGATTACAGGGAGCGGAGAGAAGGGGGGGAGAGAGAGAAAGAAAGAGGAGATGCAAAACAGTTTTTTGTTTCCATTCTGAAGAGTGTGATCCCACTAGCTAAACAGATCCTGCCCCACCTGACCAGATGTTTCTGATTAAGAGGACTGTTTTTGAGCAGAGCTATGGAGAACTACAGCTCTCGTCCTCAATGACACAGGAACAGTTTATTATCAAAATACAAACACAGAAACACTTCAAACCATTTTGTTAGCAGCATACTTCCAAATGCAACATTCCCTTCATCAATCAAGTTTAAATCATGTGGTTTCAGTGCATCTGTCCTGCGAAATCGGCTCAGCCCATTCAAAGAGCAGCGCAAAAGACGTCTTTCCATTTAAGTGGCAGACGAGCCTTATAAGACAGTCTCTGGGGTTCTATTCAGAAGACTATTCAATTTGATTTGGGGCACTTTTTAAAACAACCGTTTGGCACTTTCCATTTGGAGTTCTTAGGCACAGTGTGACAGAGTCAGTTTGGTGAGCCCTTCCCCATGCATTCGATACAGCAGCTGAAACTCAGCAGGCAGCTGGTGGGACTCCTGCCACTTGGTGGTAAATTTGGTTCCTTTTTTGTCATAATAATGGTATGGAAGATCTTCCCTTGTGTTGGGGTCAAATCCAAAAGGCCAAAATCCATACAAGTGGATCTCTTCACATATTGCTGATGCAAGGGTGTACATAAGAATACCTGTGCTTAGACGTTTAGGTGACAAATGTTTGTTTTTCCAGTACCTGTGGAACAATAAGTACATGTGGATTCAGAGGCCAATGTTGAAAACTTCAATTTGATAGGTCAATAAGACTGCGATGGGAGGTGGATTTGTCTAGAATCTTGTTCAACTTGCAGCCTCCAGTTTGACTGCTCTTATTTTTAAAATGGTTTAACAATATAAAAAAGAAGTTCTGTTACTTATATACATTAGTTATGTTATATATTTGCATGTGGCCCCCAAACAATTCCTCTTTATTCAGTATGGCCCCTGGCAAATCAAAAGGTTGGACATGTGTGGATTCTAGACTACCCTAATGATTTTGACAAATCCACCTCATAGCACAGTCACGGTGGCTTTCCCCCTTCCAAATGAAATCTAAAAGTTTACTGACACTGAACAATGAGGGAGCAAAGTAATGAGGCTTAAAAAGACAAGGGATAGCTGATGGAAGATCTGGTTCCAATTTTGATTCTGCCTGCTTTGGGCACTGACTTTACATAAACAAGTCCTGTTCCTTGCACTTCACTTAACTCCATTACCTCTTAATACAAATTTAAAAAATTAACTTATAAATTAATGGAATCACCATATTTATTAGAAACATACCAGCTTATTAGACTATGATACCTCCTTTAATGAGAAGTCAACTAAATATATTGTGAACTTTGAAGACTTTAGGGGACCACAGAATGGGTATAACCTACTGTGGGATGAAAATTTTTAGGTTTCCCTGGTTATCAGGTCTTTCAGAAGCTACCATAAATTATGACAACATCTGGTGCTCTATTAGGACTGGAGTTTCTTACCTAGGGAAATTTAGAATTGAGGTAGTTGATCAGATGATTTAAAGAAAAAATACTACAGTTGATCTTGCTTTATAGAATCCCCTGGCTAGTGGTTTTTAATTCTGTATGGGAAATTGAACTCACAATCTCATGCTTGCCAGGTGGGCATTGTGCCACTGAGCTATGTCCCCAGCCCTGGTTTTTAATTCTGAATATACACTAGACTCATTTGGAGAGTTAGTAAAAATATAAAATACCTAATCCACACTTCCTTTCCTACTATAAATTTACATTAGATTCATTAGACTATACTTTTTAAAGCTCTCCAAGTGCTTTTTTGTTTTGCATTGGGGATTGAACCCAGGTCTTTATCTTCATGTATACTAGGCAGGTACTCTACTACTGTGCTACATCTCCAACCCGCAAGTGATTCCTTTTAGAACCAGACTGGAAAATCATATTAGATGAAAATAGGGCATCACTGGTCGGTGTATCAAAGTCATAATGGATAACAATGGAATTATATAATGCTTTTCACAAGTTTTTGTACTCAAATATCAAATTATGAAGACATTACACAGTCTGTGTTTTATATATGTGGTCTTCTAATCTCAGACATCTACAAAATATCTAAACATTAAACAAATGGGTAAATTTTAAGTCAACTGAACCTTCTTTAAAATTTTTATAATTTAGCTATTGGCATTATCTGGATATAATTTATATTATATTTATTTAAAGGGAATTTCTTGATTTGTGATAGTTTCTATGACTGTTTAATAAGCTTACCATCAAGAGGGGGACAAGGGCTAGAGAGTGGGAGAGAGGTAGGAAACACTAATTTCTTCATTTGTCACTTAGCTACTAGCTGGAGGGTAGGTTAAATTTTTAAACTAGGATGATCCATCCATTCATTACAAATGACAGTAGTTTGCTCTAAAGTGCAAAACTAATCACAACAATGAATTGGTGGTTCCTACCCTCTAGACTACAATACTAATTTGCTATCTGGTGGGGTATGAGTTAAATGCAGTAAAATATACACACCTGTTGACATGCTGCATTATATTTCCAGGCCAAGCCAATTGGACTTTTAACTGACCTCTGTGTTCAACAAAGAAGTCAACTAATGTTCGGGTAACAGTTGCTGACGTGTGGAAGAAAAATGCAGGGATCCAAAGAATGGCCCCATCAAGCTTTTTTAAACTGAGGAAAAAGTTGTTACGGTCCTGAATGGTCAAAAGATTGTTGTAATATTTTTCCAGGATGCTGGGGTTGAAGGTGGTAAGGTTGGTTTTCCTTCCAACATCTTTCTGGAAAGCCTCCGTAGGGGCAAAATTGCAACGAAAAACAAAATCTGATTTATCTATTTCTTGTCCACACTGGCTCCCTGTCAGGATTCCACTATTTCCAACCACTGCACAAATATTATAATGCTTATTCACAATGGGTGACACATCTGGAAGCAGTGATCGGAAGTTATTGCTAATAGAAAAAACATATTTATGGCTGGAATAATCATAGTGCATCAGTTGTCCAATCCGAACACTATTCTTGGTCAAAGAAAAATTTTTTATCACATCAACATGCTGAAGAATTTCTTGCCTAAAATAAAAAGAAATTCATTAAATGCATTCCACTGAAAAGAATGAGTTTCCATCTTACATCTTATACTGCCATTTCACTCAGATATGAATATTAAGCACATTAAATACAAGAAAGATTATATATTCATAATTATGGGCTTTAAAGTTAAGACTGCTTCAGAATATATAGACATGTTCTAATCTTTGGGTTCTGGATGTAATCCTTTGAGGCTGTAAGCACAGCTTACAATTTTAGCTACCATTTCTTGGCTTTCTGCTCTATTTAAGGAATGTATTTAATTCAAGATGAGGCATATGCCAAACTGTGACAGAGAATACAGGGAGACAATTTACACAGGCTCTAAAGAGCTCATATTAATGCACAAACAGTGGTGACTTGGAGTTTGTAACTAGGGACTACTTGTTTGTTATTGGACTTCAGTGTTGAAGAATATCAAATATCACTGGTGTCAAATATGGGCCACAAACATATGAGTCAGTACAGCACTATCTGTTTGGCTCTTTGGGCAATGAAGCAAGGATGTTTTTTGTGTGCTTGATTATACAGAAACATAATGTAGTGATTTAAGTTTAATCCTTACAAAAAGAGGCTACTGTAAACTTAAAAATGTGTTAGGTTCTAACAACATAGAATAATCAGAATAAGAGTCAGACAGAGAACTAGGCTCAGGCTGGTTTCTTATTAAGCTTTAAGTAAAATTTAAGTGTCTCCTCTTATTGTCTCAGCTATTTAAAATATTTAGAGGTCAATAACATGTTTCTTTCCTGTTACATTCTCGAGGACTAAGAAATTACATCGAAACTCCTATGCTGTTTGTCCAAAAACAGCAGGAATAAAATGAAATAGTTGGCATATCAAAACTCTGCTTTGGCTTTGATTTCAATATTCAACTTACAGTGTAGAGCAACACAATTCAGTCTAAAGTTATCAGTATTGTTCTTACTAGAAGCTGTAGTTGAAAGACAAGTTTAAACCGATACTGGCAAAAATAAACTAAAGATTACCCAATAAATGGATTGAAAGGGAACTTTTGAGAAGGAAACATTCTCTTGGATTGGTCATTAGGGTCACACAACCTAGCATGGAAAAAATACTTCCATTGAGTTAGAAATGTGTACTGTGGAAAGGTATGTGTTCTACTCTTTAAAATTTTGAGTTGTCTATAAAATTAATACAGGATTAAAATCCAAAAGAAAAAGCAGTTTAGAATTAATCATCTTTTATGAATGTAAACAAATACTTAAAAATTGTAATGATAATCATGACTGTATATCAAATTTTCAAGTAATATTTTCTTGACATGATGGATATCCTCTGGATTTCTTTTAATTTGGCAGTACAATTTTTTTTAAAAGGGCAACAACTAGAAATGCTATAGAGTGGTTTGTGAAATAAATATTCACCCCTTTAATGAGTACACTAGATGGCTCACGTTGCATTTTGCAACACAATGATCTTATCAAGAAGGAAGGAGAATTTATCTGTGATTCTAAAAGATCAGTATCATCTATGACAATAATTAAATTTGAATAAATTTCATCTTTCTCTCACCTAAGAACAAAACACTGAACAAGGGTGTTACAACTCATAAGAATGATGCACTATATTAGACAGCTTTATAATAAGCCTATGTTTATGAAAACAGCCAAAACCCAAACAAAATCATAAATGCCTGCATATACTTGGGGCCCATATCTCTACCAGTTATTTGACAGAGATAAATTATATTTTCGGTGTGTCTTGGTAAGATAATCCAATTTTATTTTGTGTGTGTGAAAGAGAAAATGAGTGTACTGGGTGGTACTTTTGCAATTGAAATCTGAAAAAAAAAAGTTGGCAGCTTTGGTAGTCTTAGCCAAGCTTATTAACTATAGAAGCCAAGCTTCTACTACATATGCTCAGTCAAGGCCAAGTAGAGAACTACATAGTGTTGCCATTCAAATTCGCTATCCTGACACTTCCCTTTGAGAGGATACTACACACTTTTGAGAGTGTTACCAAGCATTGCCTTGTGCAGTCAGGCCAGGAAGGCAATTCAAACGCACAGGGGAGGGCTACATTTTGTTTTGGATTTGTTTTTTGATTTTTGAGCCCCCAAATTCCAAAAGACCTTTTGGATATTCTCTTCCTATCCTACCTTTGATGCAAAAACGCTGTCCGATTAAAGGTCCACTTAGGTTTCTCGTGGAGTTCCTGGGTGAGAGAATTCGTAATGGGCACAAATGACGGGTCTAGAAACTTCAGCGCAAACTGCGACCTGGAGAGGAGCATGGGGGACACACAGACGTGCCGACTCAGCGCGGGGACGCCAAAGGCCCTCGCGCCCGCCCCGCTGGGGGAGCGGGGACGCTCCGCCCGGCCCCCCAGCCCTCTCTCATCCCGGCCACCCTCTGCTCGTGCATGTCCCATGGGGAAAGAAAGTCAAGCGGTGAGACTCATCTTCCGGGCACCCGCGCGGCGCGGCGCGACCGTAAAATGGCCGTCACGCCGCGCGCAGGGCGGCCCCGAGTCAGCACCGCGGACAGCGCCGCGCACGCCCGGCCGGCCGCGCGGGGCGCTGGGCGCGGGGACCCCGGGGGAGGAAGCGGGCGACTCGGGGCAGGCGGCGGGGTGGCGCCCGCCCTCCCCTCCTCCTGGCCGTCCCCCGAGTCCCGCCGGGGGCGCCCCGAGGCCGCCGCCCGCTCCGCTCGGCCGCCCAAGCGGCCTCGGACCTCCCGGGGACCGGGTCGGGAGGCCCCGCCGGGAGAGCGCGGTGGGGCACCGGTGGGGCGGGGCGGCGCCTTCCCCCGGGCGGAGGCTCGCGGCCGCGGGGTCACGCCGCCCGGGCCCGGGCCACCTGCGGGAATCTCGCGGCGGGGGCGGGGCGGGGGGCGGGGGGCGGGCAGGGGCGCGCGCCCCAGGGGCTTCCCGCCCGGGTCCGCGCTGCCCCGCGGCCCGGAGGGGGAGGGGCGGGGTCCGCGCCTGCGCCTTACGCCGCCTCGCGCCGCCCCGAGCCGGCCTGGAGCCTGCGGACCGCGGGCGGGAGGGAGGGAGGGCGCCGGCTCTCGCGCGTCGGCCTCGGCGCCCGGCCTCTCGCGCCGCCTCTCCCTTCGCCAGTATTCTAACACTTCTCAAATGGGGGAAGGGATGCGGAGGATGCGGGAAATGCAGTCACATCGATCGGGACCGCGGCTTTTAAGGGTTCTGGGTTAAGAAAAAAATACAGGGAAGGAGGGAGGCGGCCGAGCGCGAGCGGACGCGCCCGCGGGGTCCTGCCGGGTCCCAGGCGTCCCGCCCCCGTCCGGCCCCGGCCGCACCCCGACGGACCCCCGGCGCCCCGCGGAGGCCCGCACTCACCGGAATCCGGCGTGGAACATGTACATTCGGGGCGCCCCCGGGTTGGCGTACTTGGGGGTGGTGAAGATGTTCTCCTTTTTCAGGGACACGTAGCTGATGAGCGATAGGATCAGCAGGGCGACGCTGAGCATGACCAGCCCCAGCACGCTGGCGACCCGGGCCATTTTGCAGTGTTTCATCCCGGGCTGGCCTGGCCTCAGGGAAACCGGGCAAATCGGTCCATGGAGCGGCCGCGGCCGCTGGCGTGTCGGCGCGTGTGAGTGTGCGCGCGCGTGTGTGCTCGCCGACGCGTGTGAGCGTGTGTGGCGGGGGCGGGGGCCCGGGCGGCCGAGCCGCGGAGGCCGGGCTGCGGCTGCCGAAGGCCCGGAGCAGCGCGACCCCCGGCCGGGCGAGGCCGAGCCGGGAGGACGGAGGGTCCGCGCGGCAGCGGCGGCGCGGCGATGGAGAGCGGCGCGCCGTGCGTCCGGGCCTCCTGCTCAGGCTGCCCCGCGCGTTTCCAGCGAGGCTGCCATCCCCTCCGTCGCCTGCAAGATAAATGTGATTGGAATAATGTTACAGTTCGATCTAAGCACAGGATTTAATTAATGAACTCTAATCTCCCAAATAACCAGGGGGAGGGGGAGGGGAAGGGAGGGGAAAGGGGAGGTGGCAGAAAGAGCGGGGTGGAAGCTGGGAGGCTGCAGCCCACGCCGACGGCCTCGGGCTGAGGATGCTCCCGAGGAGGTGGCTGTGGGGAGGCCGACACCCAAACTTGGGGACCATTATTACTTTAGAGAATATGTCAAGTAGAGAGATAAATAACTGCATTGGCTGCCCTTAGGATAAACACCAGCTGGGTGCTCTTCCGTGATGAGTTTGCGGGACGGGTGATTTTTAGGAAAGCAAACACTGAGCAGCGTTTTTTCATCACCACCAGCCAACGCCCTGAATCTCGTGGGGCAGCACCCATCTCGGCACCGCAGCAAGACCCCCTTCCTCGCGCCCAGTATCTGGACCCGGTGGCCTTGTGGGTGCTTCAGATCTCCAGTGCATTTTTCTAGGTCGTCTCCTGTTACCCCTTTTATCTCCATCACATATTTGCGTATCTCTAGGAGGTGGGTGCTGCCGACAAAGCTGTGTGGTGAGCTGTGGCTACCCGGGCCTGACTTGGGCTCCAGTGATGCTCCCAGAGCGTGACCCCGCGCACCAAGGGAGCGGGCACCAAGGTAGCTGCCTTTGAGCAGGGCCAGCTTGAAGGGCTTGCCTGGCACTGAAGTCTCCTTTGCCCAATTTTGCTGTCTACCACCTCAGGCCTGAGTTGCCCAGCATTATAGACACGCAGAATCCTTTCTTCAGGAGCTTAAGAACACACTGGGTCAGAAAGGATAGTAGGAAAAATCACTGCTTAATTTGGACTGCTTGACCTTAAAGTTGTTTTAGCATATTCACATGTTATCTGTTTTAATGTCTATGGACATGCAAATTAATCCATTTTCAGTCCTGCTTTGGGTGCCCCAGGGAAGCACATGTTCCTTATTAACTTACTTACGGTCTATTTCCCCTGGGTTTGCCCTTGTCTTGATCCTCCCCCAAACTGGCCAATAAGTACTAATAAACAAAGCAGAGGTGAGAAATTAGGCTTTATGATCCCCTTCCAATAAAGCAAGTTGAGATTTTTCCAAAGATTTCCTTCTCTCACGAACTTCTTGCCATATGGTGGATTTCAGGGGCCTAACGTTACACTCTGCTTGGGGCTGTTCGTGGAAGTGGTGAATTTCTGGGCTATGAGCACCTGTAGAGGAAGGACCATTCTTCTCCAACAGTGACCCTTATGAAGGGTTTGCTTACTAAATGAGGGCCGGATGAGCCCTCTTGCGAACTGTTTGTCTCATTGTAGGCAGGGACAGATGGAATACCCTTGTCTGTTTCCAATGACAAGGGTGATCAACTTGTACCCACTAAAGACATTTATAATAAATGGGTCAAGAGGACCTAAACTTAAAAAAACTTACATGCTTGACTATGATGGAATACTTAAATCATAAGTAGATCAGACTTGTAGTGATCCTCCTGTTACAGCCTCCCAAGTGCTGGGATTATAGACGTATGCCACCACTCCCAGTCCCAGTCGAAGTCTCAGCGCGCCTTACGGTCAGGGCTGGCATGGCAGGCCTAGGGAATGAACTCCCAACCTCTGTGTCTGCCTAAGCAGGTGCTTTAATCTGCTGAGCTATTTGGCCAGCCCTTAAATCATATTTTTTGAATAATTACTTTTTAATGAGAGGGTGGTATGAGTAGAGTATAAAATGCCAAAAGGAGTAAGATTTTATGAGTTGTCTAAGAATTATACCTGTTGGAAAAACTTCGTAAGAGGTGAGGTAATGGCCATGGAGATGAATTGAGGTAGAGGCTTACTCTCAGGCTCTGGGCAGGCAGACCTGATCTCAAGTGTTGTGTGTGGCGTAGGGGTGCAGGGTGACTTTGCATGAATTATCAACTTCTCTGTAGTTCAGACTCCACATTTGCAGAATCAGCATGAAAATCTTCCATAGTTTAGAATAAGGATAAACACTCTGGGCTGTACCAAACTTACTAAATATGAACTAAGTAACTAGAATATGTTTTTTAGTGTCTTTCTCTGCTTCCATAAACATCTCCTGCAGAAAGGATGTGCTTGAGTCAGGCACTTCCTTACACTCAATGACAAAGACCAAAAAGTTCCAGTAGCTTCTGTAGAACAGCATTCTACCTTTCCTGAGACTGGGATATGGATTTGCTCCGTAAGGATTTAAAAACTGATATATTATGGTTGTGGAGATAGCTCAGTGGTCTAAGTGCCTGCCTGACAAGCACAAGGACCCAGGTTCAATTCCCAGTACCACATGCCATGCCAACCCTGAAATCCCAGGCAGGCTGTGCCAGCCACCAAAATCGGGCACGGTGCATGCCTGCAATCCCTGTGCTGAGGAGGCAAACACAGGAGATTCACAGTGAGTCTGAGCTGCATAGTTGGACCCTACACCAATAAATAAGATTTTAAAAAATTGATTCATTACTTACAGTGCACCTCTAAAGAAAGTCTTTTTCTTTCTTTTTTTGGTCTTTTTGAGACAAGGTTTCATCAAGTCATTCAACTAGTCTTGAACTAACTTTGTAGCTTATGTTGGTTTCAAACTCACAGAGACCCTCTTTCCTCAGCTTCCTGAGTTCTGGGAGTAGAGTCATGTGTCACCATACCCAGCCTAAAGTTCTAGTAGGATAACTCTCATATAGTGTATGGGTCATATGATATAAATGGACCAAATAAGCCAGAAAATACACAGACAGGCAGGAACTCTTATTACAGGTGTCAGGTTTATTGGTGAAAAGGATTGCTCAATAATTACCAGAGGGATATCCTGGTAGTGGTGCTTCAGAGAGCAACTGCAGCTATAGGATAAAGATTGCTTTATATCAGGCTTCAGATTATAGCTGTATAATAAGTTCAAAAATAATTAAGACCTTGTAACAAAATATCATTTATTTCAAGGTTTTTTTTTTTTTTTTTTTTTTTTTTTTTGTGAATCAGCCCTGTGTAGACATGTAGGAAGACAAAAACAAGAAATACAGATATAAAAAATCCCTAGAATTTAGTATTTTCTAGGAGAGTCATGGTTTTCAACACAGCACTCACTTCATTTTGTCCACCCAGGAGTGCCCACCCACCTTCTGCAGACATGATTCTGCTGCCCTATGTCTTCTTACCAACCCCCACCTACCAAAAGTAATTTCCAGGCACCACAGGGTAGGAAGTTCAGGAGGATAGTATATGTTCTTAGGATCAGCACTGTTCAATCTATCCTTCTTTTTCTGTCTTCTTTCAATTCATTAAATAAAATGTGTTGATAACCAGACACCAAGCTGGGCAGACTCAGGGATTATAAAATTATCCTTGGCCTTACGCTTATGGTCTTGTGGGCAAAAAGGGCAGACACATGGAAGTCCTCCATGGAAAAGTCAGCCACAGAAGTCTCATGAGAGAAATCAGACAATTACCTTTGACTATGTGAAGTCAGAGGAGTTCTTCATGAGTTGCCATTTGGGTTGGGTTTCAAAGCATTGTAAGTCTCATTAGGTAAAGGAGTTTAAAAAGAAGGACATCACAGGTAGAAGAAAGAGTAAGAAGGAGGGAGGACTTTTGTGGGCTTGGACAATGGTGAGACATATGTGGTGAGTACCTCTAAGAAGAGTTTAACAAGGGAATTGAGGTCTGATTATGAAGGGCCTGTAGGATACGCTAAGGAGTTAGCTGGTGCTCTTCAGCAGTGCTTCTCAGAGCTTTTCAATTAATAGAGAACAGTGACTACGAGTTATATTGAATGGATGCAGAAGCAGGCTCACAGGGAGAGGAAATGCCAACTGCTTTGTACAGATGTCAGCTGGTGGATACAGCCCTCCAGCCTATTGACGTGCTAGAACCCCAGTGTGCCTTAACTTACCAGGGAACTGACTTTTGCTTTCTGCTATGAAACTTTCCTAAATAAAGCATCCAGGAGTTGACTTTCAGAAGAAGAAGTGAATCTCTACCCAGACAACAGGAAGATCATGATGCTGACAACTCAGAGTGCGCTTGGAAACTACTCTTTGGCCACATGGGAATGGAATTCTTTCTGTGTTATTGCCATTGCCTGAAAGCATTGGCATTAATGAGTCAACAGTGGCCATAGAGGAAAGATCTGGGGATCCTTTGGGCTTCTAATTCCTCTATCCCTACAGAAGATAAGTACTTTATGCTCTTGGTGATAGGAAAATTCACTCTGGCCAGAAAATTGTCACAAAAGCTCACAGAGAAGTCTGGAAAAATAGATGTGTGAACTTTCTAGAAAAGAGATGGGCAGAGAACAGGGCAGGCAAGGCAAGGGCAGCTGGACTGAATGAAAAGCTAAGATGCAGAGAGCATCAATGTGCCAGACACTTTTTTGTACATTACAGATAATGTTTGTCCTTGTCTGTTGAAAGAGGTTTGAATATTTTCACATTATAGTTAAAGAAATTGATGTTGCAGAATCTTAAAGATGTGCTCAAGGTGAAGCCCCATTGGCTGTACAGTCCTCTTCCTTGCCCCGGTACCCACTGCTTGTGAGTAACCTCTTAGTTGGAGAGTTGGAAATGTGAGGAGGCCTGGGATGACTGATACATCATCCTTGGAGGGAGAACCAGTTATGTTTGCATCCACTAGTGATGGTGGTGATGAGGATGACAGTGGTAAAGGTGATGTCTAGCATTTGTTCACTTGCTGCATGCTGGTACTATGCTGGGCATTTTACTTCTCTGATCCCATTCGATTCCATTCATCTGAGGCTATCCAGACAGTTCCTTACTGACATTGCTTTGAGTTACAAGTTTTCAACTTCATGATGGCATGATCCCAATATGTATTCAGTAGAAGCATACTTTGAATTTTGATGTTATCATGGGCTAGTGCCATGCAGTATTATTCTCCTCTGAATCTCCTGGAGGTCCACAAAATCCTGAGAGTGAACAGCTGAAACTAGTGTGTTGCATTGCTGGATATGGCCACTCAATAAATCATATGAGATAGCTAATATTTTATTCTAAAATAAACTTTATGTTCAATGATTTTGCCCAAGGATAGGATCATAAACTGTGCTGAGCATATGTGAGATAGGCTGGGTTGAGCAATGATGCTAAGGAGGTCAGGGGTGTTATATGAGTCAATTACATTTCCGGTGAACCATAATTTCAATTTTCAATGGGTTGATAGACAAGAAACCCTATCATAAGCCACGCGGTATATGTGATGACTACCACTGTTACAAGAATGAAGAATCCAAGGCTCAGAGAGATTGAGTAACTTACAAAGGTCTTGCTGCTAGTGTGCACCAGAAGAGGTTTTTGGCTTTAGTGGGTTCCCCTGGTACTCCAGAGTTTAGAGGTAGAAGATCTTTAACATTCCCCTTTGTGTTCTAGGCTCCCACAGAAGGGAGTGCACATTAGTACTGCAGAGGGATGGAAATCACAAGGAAAAGAGCAGAGTGGTGCCCCTGAAAAGCACCACTATTCTGGGACTGAGACAAGGCTGGGAAGGGATGGAGCCTGGGCAGGGAGGGGGGGAATGGCCCTAGACAGCATCTCAATTTCTCAGGTTTTCTTAGTTCCAGAGCATCACCCAGGGGAGAGGCTGCTCTGGGAGGAAAAAACGCCAGAGACGCCTCTGCTTTCCAGGGTACGGAGGTCTAGGCCAGGGAGAAGCTTGGTCTCCAGGATGACTACAGAGGCAGATCTTCAGTTCCACAGGGACACATGGGCTGCCTTGCTTGCTGCAGAGGCTCTGGTTAATTAAGTTAAGTAATTAGATTAAGTTAGATCACTATTAATACATAGAGCTATGTATATGGAAAGATGGACTATGGAAAGGGAAGCCCCTCCCACCCTCTCCCTCAGTGTCTCAGGCTTCCCCCAGCTACAGGTCATTGTCCAGCGATACTTGACACATTCCATCCCAGGCACAGGGGATGCATCCATTGTATGCATGCAGATGCTGTCACCATTTTGAAAAGGGACTTATCTCAAGGTTTTTGTCTGTCTGCAACTTTACAAAAGACATTTTGCAAAGCATTTTAACTTTTAGTTGTTTGCCATGATTTTACATTTTCCAGAAGTTGGGGAATTACTCATTTTGCACCCCCAGATGAATGCTTCTTTTAAAGCTCAGTGAAATGTCTCTATGTGAAAGGATACAAGAACTTCAAATAGCCTTTTTTCTTCATTGAATAAATAAAACATATTCGGAAAGCCATCTTAAGACTTCAAGCTTTTTGCACTCTAGTCCCTGGGAAATGGTTTGGAAGGAGCTATTATGTTCAATTGTGTTAATCTCCCAGGCCCTTGCATAGAGTTTCGACTTTTCAAATGTTTGCGATTGCTTTTTCTAGAAGCTAAGGTATTATACTTAGAGAAGCTACTTGAAAAACAATCTTAGAGTTAAGTTTTAAGCTATTCTTATGCCTATTGTGTCTCTTTATTGCACTAATGGTGGGTACAGAACATCACTCACAGTTACAGCAGCCACGATAACATTACCTAGGTCCTGTGTATGGGGAACATTTTAAAAAGAAATCTAATTTTAGCTTTCATCTTGAGTTTCTGAGCAGTTTTTGTACTTTTTGCTTCTGAAACTGTAATTGTCAATAAGAAATCTTTGAGAGTAGGAGAAACTACTGTTTTGCTTGTGTATTATAACAGTATAAAAAGGAAAAATTTCCATGTAATTTTAAAAAATGCACAGCCACTTGGTGATTTATTGATGAGCATTGCTTCCATGGAGGAGACAAGAAGGACTTTTGAAGGGTGAACTGCCAAAGAATCCCTTGCTTGGCCTCCAGATCCTTGTCCCAATTACAAGCATATATTTCTGGCTAAGGTTTCTTGTTTTCTGCTCATAGAAAATTCACAGAAGTTAGAGGTTGAGGTCACCAAGCATGTAATACTGGAAAACTTAGTAGAAGAAAAGATTGATCCACACAATGTTTTATTTTGTGGACTTATATGTTCCACTTCCAGTCATGCTCAAAAAGTGCTACATGACAATATTTTTACTCTTTTCCATAGGTGTGGGGGAAAAGACACCCAGAGAGGTCAAATAACTTGGCCAAAGTCATAGCAGCCTTTAAAAGATGGGCTTCACCCATGAGACAGAATGACTATGAAGGGTCTTCTTTTCCACCAAACCTGACAATGAGGCTCTGCTCTGCACACTGGGACATGGAGAGAGTGTTTCTCATTATGCTTCATTATGCTTCTCTCCAGTAATGATTTCACAGGCATGCTAGGACACAAGAAAAGTGACTCCTCAAGGGATGAGATCCACTAAATTTGGTGAAGAATCCTTTATAGCTTTGTTCCAAAATCCCATTTTGTTTTACACACAAAAGGGCCTGTGTACTGTTGGAGGGAGAGCAGGATAAAGAAGTAGATGGCTTGTAGGTCTCTTGTAGGTTACTTTGAAGTCTATAGAGGAGACTGGGTAGAAATTAGTAGAAGAGGTGTGGGTAGATCAAGAATGTCATTAGCACCTTGCCCTTAATAGCAACTAGAGAAGAGCAGAGCATGATGGCAGGCTCAGAGGAGAGGCGTAACTGATCTTCCCAAGGATATCTGTGATGCTCACACCAGTTACCTGACACCTGGCTTAACTGCCCACTACAACTTTATCTGTCTTTTTATTTCTGCTCTGAATCCAAAGTGCTTATTAGAAAAAAGACACCCAGCTGTTCACTATGCTATTTCCTTGACAGAAAATTATATTTCTTATATTTTTAATCTAAGAAAAATATTCAAACCAAAAGTAAGTCAAAAGCCTGTTGTAACCCTATATCTATATCTATGCTCATCCATGATTAAAGAAATATTGTTTGGTGGGCCTTGCAGCCTCAGATGGTATTACTGCTTCTCTGAGGACAGGGAACTGAGGGGTATACACAGAACTGGCATTCTGTGTATTACACAGGGAAGACATCACTTGGTACCCAAACAGACCTCTAGCTGGTCACTGGGCCCTACCGGTGGTTTTGGCTCAGAACTTGGACAACCCTTCCCCATGTGTCAGGGAGCAGGCTTTTCAGTTCCTGCAGTGTTGCTTGCTCTTGCAGATGTCTCTCCATCTGTCCTGTCTTCCCCTTTTCTCTGTAACCATCATGTTGACAACTAAGCGGGGACCTTATAATATTAAGCCTCTTAACTTTTATAGCAATATAATTCTACTCTAGTTGTATGCTGGATGTCTGTGTTATTTAGCAATTTTAAGCAGGATTTGTAAGATTCTGGAAACTGCATCTATTATACATTTGTACAAGGGTAGCTGGAAAAAAGGAAGAGTAACAAACAGCCTTAGACCTTAGCTAGTAGCTGTGAGCACTATCAAAGGATGCTGTCTTTGTGAGCTCAGTGTGCAAAGGGGTGCTGGTTCCATCCATGTCAGTTTTTACAGCTGATAATCACTATCTTTAGGGCCATCTATGGGCAGAAAACTGACAACTCTATAAATGTTACATTTTTATAGCACTTCAATCTTTTTTCAAAGTACTCTTACAGCTATTATCCCATTTTGACCTCCCAAGGAAACTGAGTTGGGCACAGCAAGTATTTTTATCCCGATTTCACAGATAAGACGCAAAGAGGTTAAATCACAAAGTTAAGCAGAGGGAGACAGGCTAAGCATCCATGTCTGATGTTAAGACTGCGATCTCCCTACTAAAAATCACACCTCTCTTTTCATTCTCTCCAGTCTACTGCTTCCTGTCTGCTAAAATGGCTAGCTTTCTGAAAATTGTCAAACTTCCTTTTTATAAATCTATTTTTTAAATTGACAAAAACTATATGTATGTACCACACACAACATAACATTTTGAAACACGGATAGATTGTGGGATGCTGTATGGGGGTAGCGCACTGCACTTGCCTTGAGGCAGTGTGTCTAGAGTGAGCTACCTGAGCTGCTGAAAGTAACATCCGTGCCTGCGAAGTACTGCCCTGGCCTAGTCGCAACCGTAGCTCTGGGTAGCTCCCACAGCAGCTGTGTTTTAAAGCTCCTCAGGTGAGTCTGATGCACAGAGGGCCCAAAACGTTGCTAGAAGCTTACCACTGGCAATCCCCACATCAAAGCCAACCACCCTTCTTTTGCTACTAGCCCAGGACCATTTGACACTGATGTTTTTCTTTAAACACATTCTTCAGGCATCAGTAAAGTGACTCCCTCCCGGTTCTACCCTGACAACACACTCCTTGTCTGACTTTTCGCTTCACCATTTTGGCTTGGTTTTCCCAATTTAGCCTTGCTCTTTCCATTGTGTGGTTACAGGAAATTAATGTCGTGGATATGCAAGCCTTCTTTGTTTTGCAGGGCTGGGGCACAGGGACATGAGGGCAGACTTTGTTTTGATCATTGCTGCAGCTCTGTGGTAAGGATAGTGCCAGACATGTGCTCAGTGACTGGATGACAGACCATGTTTGCGTGACCCAATCTGGGTGGGTCTGTCCTGCCTGCCAGTCCTGCGTGTCGAATACCATCTCTTGGTGTGCAGCTATTATTTTAAACTCAACCCACGCAAAACTGTGCACATTGTCTTCTTTGCTTCTGCAAAGTAGCTTTTCAAATGTTGCTCACCCACTTCTCTGCTTCAGGTGCTTCATTCTTCTATGTTCTTGGATCAGCTCCCTTCTCTGCCTCCTGCCTTGAACCCCCGATGCCCATGGCCTCTGGTGGGGAAGTAGTACTAGGCTTTGCTCTGAGCCCTGGCTGGTCTGAAGCAGGGCCACCAACCCGTCAGCCAGTGGCTCATATAATGACCACAGAGAGAGGCTCCTGGTTCCCTCTGGCACAGAGAGGACTGAAGAGTATTGATGGACAGGAATGCGGATGCAAGCTTGTGAGCCACCTTGCTCAGGTGCTAAGTAGCTCTCCAGAGGCAGTTCTGGATCCCCTAAGTCCTTTAGAGAAACTTGACTTTTCTTGATATGAGGCTGTTCTAGCAACTCACACTCACACTAATATCAACATTAATACTAGTATTTCTTTTTTGGAAAATTATATACATTTTAGATATATTTGGGAAATACCTATCATTTTTATTCTATAATTATCACATGTGGTTATATACAACTAATTTATTATATATAATTTAAATATAATTATACATATAAATTGGAAAGTTATCTATATCTACATCTATCTATCTATCTATCTATCTATCCATCCATTTTTTTCAATTTGCATTTTCCTGTTTTTTGGTACAGCCTAAACAAGGTGCTAACCACGAGGCCTGAAGCAGTTAACGGCTTTCTAGCAGGTGTATTTGGTTATTCTGATCATCTCCAATGCTGCTTCTTCACTGTGATCTTTTGCCTGGGCTTCTTGTATCTAGTTTAGCTATCTGGGAAACTTGATTCATCTTTCTGGAAATTTATAAAAAAATAATATCAGGAAGAAGGAAAAATGGCCCAGAGATTAAGTTAACAGAATGAGTTTTGAGTCAGCATGCCCTGGGTTGGAGCCAGGAACTGTAAACTAACCTGATCGGGGGTGAGTAGGAAAAGCGAATTAACCACTGCATAACTCAGTTTCCCCACCTTAGAAATGGAGCTAGCAGGAAGCTCTGTCCTAGGCAATTGAAGAGATCTGAGGAGTAATGTGTATGAAGCACTTACGGTTGTGCTGGCTATAAATGCTCAAGACAGATGTGTTTCATTGTTTGCTTTGTTATTGAAATTACTGCTGCCCAACAAAGAGCTGGGTACTTTGCAGTTCTCCTCGGTTGTGTACTTTCCAGTTAGTTTACAACTTAAGCATAAGCAATGTTTTGTATCTGAATTTCACAACTTTGATCAATATATTGGAAGTTGGCTGATCCACAGCCTGCGTACTTCTACCTAAGACTTCTGAGCAGAGTGCAGCTTATGCTTGGTGCCTGGGTCAGCTACTGTTGTCAGGCTCCCTAACACATATCTCCTCTTCAATAGCAATGCTTTTAGTCTAAGCCCTTGATGGCAATTGTACATTCTTGACATATCCTACTTTGGGAACCAGAGGAGCCCTGCTGGTTGGTAAAATGTAAAGGAAGGTGTCCATGAAGATTTCTGAGAAAGATCATCTTGGTTTTAGAGTATACCTGGGAACAGCAATTCCTCCTTTTTACCTGGCATTACACATTTGTTGTGAGTTCTGGAATGGTGACAGCCACTTTGTGGCAAAGATAACTGGAGGCAAAGTAACACAGAATAAGATAGAGGAAGTGCAGAAAGAACCAGGTCTCTGGTGATTTTGTGAGCCATTAGAGCAACTAATCCTGTAACTTCACATTGCCAGCTATGTGAGAAAAAATCCTTCAGGAAAATATGCAGTAACCTAGCCAAGAGTATTTGACATAGTACTCTATCACACTGTCTAAGCTCTGACTTTTTTTTTTTTTTTGGAAAGGGAGATACTGGGAATCAAACTCAGGACCTTGTGCTTGTCAGACAGACCCTGAACTGCTGAGGTATATCCCCAGTCTCTCTGATGTTTAAGAGATCTGGTCCCTGGTCTAATATCTTCTCCATAGGAGAGACATTGCCTATTGTGATAGCTGGGATCAGCGCATCCTTCTCTCCCACTCTGTCTTGCTTCTTTGTCCCACACATCCCTTCAAGGTCAAAGGTCTGAAGCACTCTAGCTTTTCAAAGAGATGGCCAGGGATGTGATGGTCCATGCCAAGAAAGCAGGATCAGCAGAGCAACGGTGGGACACACAAAGGAGGAAGAGAACTCTGTGAGCACTGACTGCCATTAACTGGATTCTCTGGAGGCCAGGCCTGTGCCTAAAACACTGGTGAGTCATTTTTCTAAGCTCTTTAGGGTAAGGACACCATCTTCATCTTGTCAGAGAGGAAACTGAAGGTTGCCAAGGTTAAGCCAAATGGTACATGTCCTAAAGCATCATGTCATGGTTTCTTTCTCTGATACTCTGGTGTTTGAGATCCAGGAACTCCTACATTAACCCCAGTTTCAACTCTCTCTCTCTCTCTCTCTCTCTCTCTCTCTCTCTCTCTCTCTCTGTCTCTGTCTCTCTCTCTCTCTGTGTCTATTTTTCTAAGAGGGCATTGTGACTTCTTGAATACTTTGAGGCTCACAGCAGCAGTGGTGTAGCTGAAGTTCAATCCACTTCCACCTCATTCCTCAAGTCCAGGTTCTGGGCTCCTACCTGGTGCTTCCTGCAGTCTTGAGAGGCGGGTCAGATCTCCTTCCCAATGCAGCCTTTTCTCTGACTCCTGTGGTACTTCCTTCTTAATCCTCTTATGTTTCACAGGTGTTGCCCACTGTTCAGTAGCATAAAGTGTGAGGACAGTGTGTGCATGCACATAGAAAGGAGTGGCCACGTCCCAGCCCTCAGATTTTTATGAGTGACTTTTTAAAGGAATTGAGTCCCTTCATCTGTAACCAGTTCCAATGAGCTTGTTAGGGTTGGGCTGGGGTCCCATCCAATGATGGTTGTCCTTGTAAAAAGAGGAAAGTTGGCTGCAGAGCACAAAGGGGAGAAGGCCGTGTGATGGAAGCAGCGTCTGGCATGACACAGTTTCAAGCACTAAGTGCTCTCAGTAACTAGCAGAGCTAGTGGCGAGGAACTGAGGAGACTTTCCTTGAGAGCCTCAAGAGGAACCAACCTTGCTTGCCATTACCCTAATTTTGGGCTTGTAACAGAATGAATCACCCAGTCTGTGGTAAGTAGTGTTGGCCATTAGAGGAAACAGAGCCACAGAATAGAAAAACTAAGTAAATCAACAGATTAAGAGCTGCATTTACATTGGACATAGATGAGCCTTCAAACCCCCTGAAGAACACTAAGGGGTATTAGTTTTCCCTGGTGGAGAACAGCAACCAGAACTCTGAAAGCCAAGTCACTGGCTGACATTACCCTGCTGCTGAGTGAACCAGGATGCAGACCAAGTCTGTCTGAATCTGAATCCCACATTCTGTACTATCCACCTCTCAAGGATGCAGTGAAGATGGGCAGGCAGTAAAAGGAGGAGGGATGGAAGGAAAAGGAGATGGAGGATGGACAAGGTGAGAACTGGGCAGGGGGTGGGGGGCAGGCAGACAGACAGATGGACAGGTCTGTGGGAAGAAATAAAAGAAAAGTGAGGAAAGAGAAAGAGAAAGAATAGAATAGGTAGGATAGGAGAGTGAGGCAGTGCTAGATAGTTCCCTCGCTCCCGTCAGTCTACGTAGAAGGCAAGAGGCTCCGATGGCTTTTAGGGAGTAAGGTCTGTCATTGGCCCTTGGAGGCCAGTACTTCCCTTAGGCCAATTCGGCTGTCTCAGACTATTCTTTGACGCTCTGGCCGGCATCCCACCTTCCACAGTGTTCCTTCTCATCCTTCTCCTTCTCTCCATTTCTTCCTAATGATCATGAGCAAAAGAGAATTGCATGGATGCGTGGTACAAGCACAGACCACGTAGAGCACATGCAGACTGGTCTTCCCTTACACTCCAATCTTAAATGGGCTCTGGGGCCTGACAGGTGAGGTGCAGCTAGTTTGTGTGCTATGGATGTCATTCTGTGGACCAGAGGGCTGGGTAGCTACTGTCCACCTTTGCAAAGGCTATTTGTTTTTGAGGAGCATGTGGTTATGTTGCCCAAGTTGTGCTCAACATCGCTTTCCTCCAGGCAACCTGTTTGCAGCATCATGTCCATTCTCTCAAGTTTTCCTCAGTGGTAGTCCAAATTATAGAGACCAAGCAGCCAGGTGCTTTCTGACTTTAATAGCGTCAGAGTGTGATGTCCAACACTCTCTTCCAGGCAGGACCCGGCTTGGTCTTTCCTGTAGCCAGGTGCTGGCAGTTAGATAACAATGGGCATTAGCTTTATTCCTTCCTACTAGACCTTTTCTTAGAACTTCACACTTCAAGTATTTTCTCCCAAAGCATCTTATAGTTTATCTGATTCCAACCTTTCAGCCAAGAGACATTGGTTGGGATCAAACAGTGTCCATGCCCTCAGAATCCAATTTGATAAAATTCCACTTTTTTGGCACTAACACTTAGTGTCAGGTAAAAACAAGGTCATTTTTAGTCAAACAAAAGACCATGTGAAAATGTCAGAGGAGCTGTGACAGAGTGGGACATCCTAGAAGGTTTCTCAGGGATATTAGAGCCAGAGCCAGCCCAGTCTTGTATTCCTGGAAGGCAGAGCAGCAGGTGCAATGGCCTGTTGGCAGAACTTGGCTCGGCACGTCTGACCTACAGAAGGAACAGAGTGGATGGAGTGGAGTGAGGGATGACAGCTGGCAGCAAGTTCCGGAGGCTCCTGCAGCACATAGATTGGACTCTATTACAGTGGCAGGTCTGGCTTCAGCATCTGGGCAGGCATGCTGGATTCATAGGTTGGGAAGCCACTCCTTATACTGTGTGAAGAGTTGTTTTGGCAGGCGTCAAGGAGGGTGATGGTTTATGAGAACAAAACGAGGGAAGAACCAGGGAGTGTGTTTGGGAGCTCAAAACAGTGACCCAGGCACAAGACAATGCTGGAAGAGTGGAATAGGATCCCTGCCCTCCCAGGATGTGTTGTCATTTGGTGGGTCCAGACCAGCAAACCAGATTCTGATAAAATTGATGTGTTACCTAGGAAAGTCTACAGCCCAAAGCGCTCTAGTGCTCCTATGGTTCACTCTGACGCAGCATAAAGTATTTTTCAGTGGCCCTGACTTGGGAAGTGGCTCAGAACTGAAAGCCTCCTCATCTAGTGGGAGGGGAAAAGCATAGTTTCACTGAGCACTCACGATACTATGTGTGCTCTTCTGTCTATGAGATCATGCTGCCCAGAGGGGCTCTATAACAACCGTAGTCACTCAGCAGGGAAGTGGAGGAAGTGTGAGCCGAGGGAGTTCTGTGTGGCAAAGCTCAGGGGTCTCCCACACTCACCTTGCCTGGACAGGTCTTTTCTCTCTAGATTCTCTGAGTTTTCTTGGCGTTCCTACCTGGATCACTTGCTTGGCACCTAGCATATTGTCGTCTTACTTCCTTTGTTTTATGATGTACATATGGTGGCTTTCTTTTTTTATGTATTTGCTATAGGAACTCACTACACAGCCCAGACTTCTAGTGATCCTCCTGTTTTCAGCCTCCCCAGCACTGGGGGCAGGGCCAACGGGGCATGTGGTGCTAGGGATTGAACCCTGGTTCCTGCACTTGCCTAAAGCAGGTGCTTTGTCCACTGAGCTATCTTTGCAGCCCTCATAGGAGGGCTTTCAAGTGAGTTTAAAATCACTTGTGAGACATTGATGGTTTTTTTTTTTTTGTAAACTATGTGGAAGTTGGTAAACATTAGTGCTAAGTAAACACTTATTTACTTTTATCTTTGGCTCTTGCAATCTTCCCAGAGATAATAAGAGACTCTGGTACTGTACTTTAGGGAGTCTTCAGAAAGGAAACTTAGGTGAATTCTCTGGATAATATAGTTGGCACAACCTAATTGGGTGTTTGTGAACTGTTTAATAAGGGTGTAGGCAGAACTGGAGAGAGTAGAAAGGGATGGTGAAACACTTTGGACTCCCATTGGGGAGCTGTCACTCTCTGTGTGAAGGACAGGAGAGGAAAGCTTGCCAGAACCTGGCAAGGAGGACACACAGTGATTACTCAAACCTACAGAAGCTGTGACGTTCACCTGAAGATGCAGTGAACCTATGAAGTGTCTGAATTTATGCTACTCTGGGGTCTTGACTTAGCTGAATCCAGTCTACAGGGAGGTGTCCAGGAAGCCCACAGAGCATGCTCAGTCAGGCCTGCACCAAGCGAAGATCATCAGAAGGGAAAGTGGCTCTTGGAGAGCAAACACAGAGCTGCTGTGGGACTCTTGCCTCTTCCAATTGCCTTTCCTTTTGGAGCATGGACTTCAAAGTGAAGAGAGTGTTCTAGAATCACAGTAGAGCTATTACTGTCTTCTTTACTGAATTC
The DNA here is from genome assembly GCA_004027165.1 of Ctenomys sociabilis. NCBI lineage: Eukaryota > Metazoa > Chordata > Mammalia > Rodentia > Ctenomyidae > Ctenomys > Ctenomys sociabilis. The sequence continues at coordinate 36,342 of PVKA01004326.1, forward strand.
ATCATCTTCATCTTCACTGTTATTCTCATTTACACAAAGGAACTTGAAGGGTCTAAGGTAGTCTGGTACACTGCAGTAGAGCTAGGGTTAGACTTCAAGCCTTTGCTTCAAGCCTGGTTTCAACTCCTGGCTCAGAACTTTGTACCAGCACCCTGACGATCTCTTCAGTCACCAGATTTTTCTTTACATGGCTGACTGAATTTCACCTTTACACATTAGCTGCATCACTTGGCATCCCATCACTGTGGTTCAGTACCTGAGAAAATGAAGGAAAAATAGGTATTGGCTTACAGTTTCAGAAATGTCAGTCCTTGGCTGGCCAACACCAAGGAAAAATGTCACACCGAAGGGTATGCTTGCCTTGTGGCAGCCAGAAGGCAGAGTGAGAGAGTGCAAGATATCCAGGGAGGAAAGTGCCAGGGACAAGATGCAGTCCCTTCGTCTCCACTGCACTTCTTTTTCTGTCACTTACCACTATGCCATGAAATTATTAGATCATCAGTAGGTTGGTCCACTTGATGAAGTTAGAGCCCTTAATTCCCCCAAAGCCCATCAGCTAACAACAAAGCCTTTACCACCTGCTTTTCCAGGACATTTCCAATCTAATCCTAGCAATACCCCGCTCTCAAAGAACTGCTGTACAGAATTCCCCTGTCTGCACAACATGTGGATACTGATTACTACTACTTTTTTTTAGAATAAGTATGTCTTTGGGTTTTTTTGTTTGTTTGTTTGTTTGTTCGTTTTGCAGTACCAGGGGTGAAACTCGGGACCTTGCACTTGCCAGGAAGGTGCTTATGCCACTGAGCTATCTTCCCAGCCCTGGTATTGGTTACTTCTTATTTGTATCACATGCACCTTCACACCAAAACCTCTGGAACTTGGAGCCTAAGAGACAAACACACCAGGTTCTGATGAAATGCCAAGGCAGGGACTGTAATTACCAGCAAAGAGCTACATCCCAGCATGGTCTCCTTTTGCCAGGACACTGTGTTCCATTTCTGTGCCTGTTGCCAGCAAAGGCTGCCTTCCAGGATGGCTGCTCCTTGGGCATGCGCACAGCATTCTTGGCCCAGGACACCTCTCATGGTTGTTAGATGAAGGAGCTACTTTCTAGGGTTCATCTGAGGATGCATCAAGAAGAGATGATGTGGAGCTTTGCTCAGCCTTCTGACTGCAGAAGGAGCCACAGTTCTTTTTATTTATTTATTTATTTGTTTGTTTATTTATTTTTATTCATTTTAATGAGAAAATAAAATAGCAATGTAACAGTTTCAAAACAGGTTAGTAGGACAGGTACAATAATTAATACCCTGCAAATTGTCTTTGTAGTGGTTATTCAGAGGAAAAGATGCAGACACATCTTGTTTGAACACTATTAGTACAAACCTTTCTTTTCATTGAACTAAGAGAAAGTAGCTGTATATCTATCCCAACTATTTTGTATATACACATATATTTTTCACTACAAAATGGTCCTTTATTTATATCCTCCTTTTATGTGAAGTATAGAAGTAATGCCATATTAATATGCTGAGCTCTAAAAGGCTCAAATCAACAACTTCTGACAACTACCAGTTCTGCTAATAACCCACTTCTATTATGGACTATGGGACTATATTGAGCGATTTTGCTGAATTCAAGTACCTATAATCTTTGAACTGGCATCAAGCATGAAAAGGTCCTTTAAAGACTTCTCCTAATACAGCTTCGCTAACAGCAATGGAACACCCGTCTCTGACAAAACACAACAAAAAAGGAGCCACAGTTCTTGATCACTGAGAGGTTACAAAAAGAGTGATGAAGCTGTGAGCACACAGCTCTATGTACTTCCCAAGGGCTTTGCCGTGACAGAGGACTGAATTCTCGCAGCAACTTTGTGAGGGAGGCGGAGGCATTTCCCCAGCAATCCACCCTGTAGATGCAGATTTCTCCAGTAGGCCCACGACACTTTTTAAAAATTGTGGTAAGATATAAATAATACAATATGTACCACTTTAACCATTTTAGGTGAATAAATCAGTAACATTAGACACATTCATATTGTTACGCCATTATCTACCTCCAGAACTTTTTTTGTCATCTACTGTGAACCCTTATATCCATGAAATACATAGATAATTTTTATTTATTTATTTATTTATTTATTTTAGTCTAGACTACTTAAAAAATTTTTTTTCTTTCTTTTTTTTTTGCGGAACCGGGGATTGAACTCAGGCCCTTGTGCTTGCCAGGGAAGCACTTATTCCGCTGAGCCGTCTCCCCAGCCCCTGCTTTTTAAATTTTTTAAGGAGAATAAAATAGTAGAAAACTGTTAGAAATGGAACAGAATTTCACTAAACAAAATAATAAGAATTTAACTTTTTAAAAAACTTTTTTAGGGAAGGGTCTACAGGGAACAATGGTTGTTAGGTTGCATATTGTTGTCAGCAAACTACTAATTCAGATTACCGGACATAAACAGGCAAAATTCGTCAAAGAAGGTATAAAAAATTAAAAAGAAAAAAAGTTAAGCATTAACTGCTCCTTTCAATAGGCCATCAGAAATCAGCAGTACAATTATCCCAGCTATATTGTATGTATACATAAATATACACACTTCCATTTCTTGTTTCTTTTGCCCTTTTTCTCATCCCAGTTGTTCCTACCCTTTGAGCAGATTCTTTCCCATTCACAGTATCTATTGTGCTTTTTGGATTTTGTTTCCTTTTTCAGGTTCTTACCCTAGGGAGACAATATGATGTTTGCCCAAGTGGGTGTGCTTTATTTCACTTATGAGTATGGTCTTCAATTGCACCCATTTACACGTAGATAATTTTTAATAGTGAGATTGTTTGTATCGGAACTTACAAGATTCATAGGTAGCGTCAGAATGACTGAGCTTTTTCCTTTTTATACTTTATTATTGAAAACATGGGATGGTCTTGCGGGTCTACTGATTGAGTCTCTGTGATGTCATTTCGTGCATCTCTCTATATCTTCTGCAAAATCGGGGTTGAATCTTGGGTTAGGGCTGTTCTTCACTGTTTCCGAGGAGCACTTCACACTGGATCAGGAGTTTTCTGGCCTCTGTTCTCTCTGTCTATGGTGTGAGCAACCAGGAATGATCATGGCCCAGACCCCTGAGTTTCTCAGAAGGTTGCAGGATGGTGATAGTCTATCCTTTCCTTTTCATGTGTTGTCTGATTCTCTTATAGAGCGAAGCAAACTCACACCAATTTATGACTGGCTTTGAGACCCAGCTACTCAGAAAAGTCAAAATTTTGGAATAGTGCATCTAGCATCTTCAAAGCATGACTGGTTCAGTATGAACTCATGGGTTTTTACAAATGTTATGTGTGCTAGCTAGTTGCCATTGTTAGTTCTAATAATGCTTGGCCAGTGGGAGTCCTTCTAACCACTTACCAGTTATTTAAGCATAGGCTCATAAAATTTTGCATACTTTTTCATAAATTTTATAAAATAATCTAGCAGAAAATATAAAAATAATTTCATCAGATTCATTCAATACAAACATTCACGGATTGAAATGACACCCATCCAAGCAATGCTCAAGATAGTCAATATATAAACAAACAGGATGCCAGATTAACACTTCAGGTAAACTGTGCAGTGCCTAGGTTGTTAGCTTTCTTTTGGTACCAAAGATTGAACTCAGGACCTTGAGTTTGCCAGGTCAGCACTCGTGCTGTTGAGCTATCTCCCCAGCCAGGTTAGGTTATCTCTTGAAAACTTCTGACAGTCTGACAAATATTTATGTTTTGCAGTAACAAGGTGATCCAGCATCATCTAGTGCATATTCTATGATAGACCTGCAGTTTTGATCTCTTTTGTTCATTCCTTTGACCCCAACATTGTTGTAATGCGTTAAAACAGTGCACACATAGGTGTGAAATACAAATTTGTTGAATGAATGCTCACCTCTTCATTCTGAAGGCCAGGAAAGCGGGCAGAGGCCTTAGGTCTTGCTCAGAGTCACACAGCTGACACAGAGAGCAGATCAAGGAGCCAGGGAATCTGCTCTCAGACTCTGTGCTGAACACAAATGGGCAGGAGATGAAACAAGATGAAAGTAGAAATTATTCAAGGAGTGGCAAAAGTCATAGCAATGCGGAGGTGGTCTCTGAAAGTGGATAGGCCACTGGGGGCTGCCTTATCCTTGCAGGCATGCCGCCGTGCTTTACAGGGCACCCGCACTTGTTGTGCACTCAAGTAGGGAGCTGTAATGAGCTGTGATTTTCCCATCCTGTAGCAACTCTGAAGCTGTAGTATCAGGGTTTGCCAAATGAGATATCCACAGCTCCAGCGAACAGACTGGCTTGGTTTGGGTCACATGGTGGAAGAGCCAACACTGCAGTCCTGGCTGACCTGATTTCAGGGAAATATATACTCTTATGGTTTCCAAGTTCCAATTGATTGCAGCACAAGATATGCATGAGGGCAGCCTCTAATGTAGATAGAATCATTAAATTTGAGGACATCAAGCCTCTCTGCTGAGTCTTGCTCCCCCTATCTCCTGCACATCAATGTCCTACCTGTCCTTTAGGGGCCAGCTCAATAGCACCCTCTCTGAACTGTCCTGGGAAATTTCCATGGCCCATTCTTCTCCCCCTCTCCCCCCGCAGTTGTCTTGGATTTGGGTTTGCATGTGTACAACCTCATAGCAGGAGATCAAGGGCTCTAGAAGGTAGTGTCCATGCCCAACTTATCCTTGTATTTGCCATAGCACACAGTGCAGTTCCAAGGCTATAACTGTCCCTCAAGCATTTTGAGTTGCTTCAGAGTATATTGAATGAATGTTTGAATCTGAGAGTGAGACAAGTTTGAGCTTGTCTGTTTCTCATCTCTCCATTCTACCTTTATCCACATTCATCCAGATAACAGACACTGATGCTGTTGGGGAGGGCTGGCCATCTGAGATCAATGGTGAAGCAGGCCATGGCATCTCCAGTAACATAAAGGAAAAGGGCCAGCCAAATAGCTCAGTGGACTAACGTGCCTACCAGCAGGAGCAGGGGCCGAGGGTTTGATTTCTGGGCCTGCTGTACTGCCCCTGCCCCTGGGGTGTGCTGAAACAGCAATTGAAACTGGGCATGGTGATGCACACCTGTAATCCTAGCTCTTGGGAGGCTGTAAACAGGAGAATCACTGTGAGTCTGATCTAGTAGAGAGACCTTGGACACCATGTACACCCTTCCCTAAAACACAGGGGGTGGGGGGAGAGAAAAGAAATAGTAACAGGCAATGAGGCTGCATAACACTGTAGCCTCCAAAGTGTGTGGTGCTCAATATTTGGCTGAAATAGAGGAAGAAAACACCAGACCTTCTATCTACACTTAGTTTTTAACTAATCCTTTGAAAATGTCTTCTTTAGGATTTGCTTTATAGTGTTCTAATGTACAGGTGTGTAGAAATAATGAAAGTTTAAATGCATGCACACTAAGAGTGCATCAAAGGTTGTCCTAACAGGGATGCCATATTTATCAAAACATCACCATATCTTATAAACATGCACAAAAAATTTCTGACAATTAAAAACAAAATAAATGAAGCCAAAGAAACTTAAAGACCACAGATGCCTAGAAATGCCTGGATGGAACCTTTGTGGGACCTTTAGGAAGTTCTAGGTTCCCATTACCTAAGCAGAGGGGCAAGGAGACTTGGTTATTTCTTAAGATACCAATGATTTGAACAAGTTTTTACTTTATGTTTTTTGAAAAATCTGCAACTGGTGTTTCTATTTCAAGGACCCAATTATCTGGGCTTGTGCCTTGCTGCAGGGGCGAGTGAGTGTTCAGCTGCGTGAGTAGCCAACCCTTCACCACTGAAACTGGATATCCTGGTGCTGACATGACAGCCCACAGGGGCACCACGTCAGCTTGCCTCTTCCCTACCTTTCCTCGCTGCCCTCTGCTCTGTGCTTTGTTCCTCTGTCACTCTGCTCAACCTTCTCCCCAACCCACCCTGCTTGTCTGTTTTTCAGCTGCCCTGCCCAATGTGTTCTCTTTGTCCAGCTTACCTAGCTACAAAAGTTGCAGGAGAGTCTGGCCACTGTGGCCTGATGCCAGGACAATGAATTTGTGAAATGACATCAAAGACACCCCTTCTCTTCTCTGGTGCTGCCAAGTGAGGTTTCTGAAGATCCAAGATCTGCTGTGACAAAACTGAGTTCCTCTCAGTTTTGAGAAGAACTGAATGTCCCATATGTTCCAGTAGGACTTTGTCTAAGTCCCCTAAAGCAAAGCAAGTTGGCTGCATTAAAGAAATAGCAAAGGATTCTGGCCCTAAGAGAGGGAAGGCCTAAATCCAGGAGCATCAACTGGTAGGGGACTGGAAGCAGGTGCTGAGGTTGAGGACAGGCAGGTTAGGAAGAGCAGCACAGAGGGTAAGGGGTAGAAGAGGAGTCCTGAGAGACCACTTATTTTTCTCTCTCTGGGTTCTCTGTACCCCCACCATGGGGGCTTCATGGGCTATTTACAGCCACAAGAACAATATGGAACATCTTCCTAGGGTATTAATTCTGTCTGATGAACAGGGGAAACTTCTTATATTGCAATACAGAAATAATATGGAAAACTATAAAAAGTGCATGTATTTTATTTTTTATTTTTTTTTGGCAGAACTGGGGATTGAACTCAGGCCCTTGCACTTGCCAGGGAAGCGCTTATTCCACTGAGCCATCTCCCCAGCCTGTATTTTAAAGGTTAAAAAAATGCTGTTTTTCTATATATCTGCTTGTGCCTTCTTTTCGGACTTCAAGGATTTCTCTTCCCTGTTCTGTGCTAGTGGGCAGCCAAGCAATAGATTGTCACCTGGGCAGCGTGAGGGGCCAGAGGCTAAGGAGAGAGGTTACTTTCAGCAGAAGCAGAAGGTGAGAGAAGCCACTTTGGTCTCCAGCACAGGGTCCCAGGCCAGGAGCACATCCTGAATGTCACAGTCATATTTTTGGAGGGGACACTGGATCCCCCACCAGGAGTGTGGGCTTACTCACCTTCCTGCAAGAGCCTCTCATACTCACTTGTCCCGGGAGCTGCAGACGGGGAGAACTTTCCACTGCCTCGCGCCAAGGTCTGAGACAGGGAAGGCAGAGAATCTTCTTGGATCCCACCAGACAACTTACTGGGGTCTGAGCAGACTGGTACCTGCCTGCATGCTGTCGAATGACTGAAGGTCAGAGCAGGAAGGAACCTTAAGAACTCGCGCCTCGCCTGTTGGACAGCAAGGCTCCTGGATTTCAGGATGGCAGGCAGCTGGCCTGGCTGATGGAGGAAGCATATTCAGAATGCCATCCTGGCCTTTCAGCCAGGGCTGTCTCCTCCGCAAATGGTTTTGAGAGGAACTGAATGTTCCGTATACTCCAGCTAGGCTAAGGATTGCTGCAGTGGTTAGAACTTGCTAGGACAGACTTTGCTAGGGATAAGTCTTCACAAAATAGTGTTCATACCAAAAGGGATCCACAGGAATATTTGTGGCAATGTTGCAGAAAACAGTAAAGGCAGAAACAAAATGTGTGCCACCACACCCGGTCTCAGTGGCCAGCTCAGCTCATCTGGGGACAGGGCTGACACACCATGTGGTACTGGGGATCAAAACTCCTCCCTTCACTTGCCTAAGCAAGTGCTTTAGTGTGCTGCGCTACCTCACTGGCCCACCTGAGAGTAATTTTGCACAGTATTTTTAGTGTACCTATGCTTTGACCTGTCACATCAAAGTCAAGTGTATAATTTTCTATTTGTGGCATGATATTTACACTCAAACGTTTCAGAGTTTTGATATTTTGGATTTTGAACTTCCCTATTAGAGATGCCAAAGCTGCATTACTTGTATATTATTTATTCATTTATTTATTTAGTACATGGTGTACAGGGTCTTAGTACACAGATTGGATTTGTAGTAATCCTCCTGTTTTCAGTGATCCTCCTGGGATTACAGGTGTGTGCCACCACGCAGTCCCAGCAAGACCCAGGGGTGGGTCATCAGGGCACGCTGCAAATTGGGCCCGGTCCCTGAGCCTGCCTAAGCAAGGGCTTTTAGGTCACTGAGCTATCTGATTAGCCCACTACTTTTATATTATTTTACATTTTATTATTATTTATTTTTAAGAAAAAAAAACCCAAAATTTCAAAACAAGATAATAAGAAGGTAACAATAGTAAATGCATTGTGTATTGTTATCTTTAATTTAGTTACTAGGGTACAAGGTACAGGCATTTAATTGTCTAAACAATATTAGAATATTAGCACAAATCTTTCTTTTCAATGAACTAAAAGAAATTAGTAGCATAACTTTCTTAACTATTGTTTGTGTGTGTATTATGCTTTCTTTTCCCTTCTTTCTTTTCTCCTTCCCTCTTTCCAGTTATTTTACATTTTAAAGTACAAAATTAAAGATCTTGATTGCCTACAGCTACTAGTTAGTGAAATTTGCCAATATGCTTCTCAATTTCTACATTTAATGAGTAGCTCACTCCTTGTCTCTAGTTTGACCTTTAATTTTGTTGAAAAATGCCTTTTAGTATTTTATACCATGATTGATTGTCGGTATATGACAGTTTTTGTGTATTTAAAATGTCCTTCACCCCCCCTTTTTTTCTTAACGTTCAATGATCATTTAGCAGGGAATATAGTTTTTATTACATTTCCCCTCAGCACTTTGAAGCCAGTTTTGATTGTCTGCTGGCATTGATGCTGCTGATGAAAAGATCGAGGTCAATTTAATGAGCTTGTCTTTGCAGGTAATCTTTTCTCTCTGTCTCTCTCAGAGCTTTTATGATTTTATCTGGAATATTCTGCAGTGTCACCGTGCTTTGCCCAACTGCGGATTTGTCTTAGTTTCTCCTGCTTGGCACTCAGTGTACACTTTCAATCTGAGAACTCATCACGCCTCATCAATTCTCAGCCATTTCCTCTATGAATATTGCCTCTCCATCAGTTCCTCAGTTCTTTCGGAAGTCTGATTACATGTGTGCTCAGATTTATCAGTCTACCCTTTTTGGTTTTTAACTATTAGTTTGCTTTTTAAATTAAGGTACAATTTAACAAAAACAAAATATTGAGGTGAGATTTATGTACCATGAAATCCATATACTTTAAGTATATAATTTGATGAATATTTGTGCCTGTGTAACCACAGCTCCAGATAAGAACATCTTTATCACCCCCCCACATTTCCTTATGTCTTCATCCAGTGCATGTCTACTTTTTTACAGCAAGTTGGGATTTTTTCCACTGAAGATTAGGTTGTCCTGTTCTTGAACTTGCTATAAATGGAATTATGCAGAATATAGCTTTTTTGTGTATGATCCATTTTACTCCAAATGACATCAATTGTGAATGATACTTTGTGAGAGCTCTGAATTCTGTTATACTTCTCTGAAGAATTCTAGCACAGATTTAAATCATTGGTTGAAATTTTTGGGCTTTTGGAGGCTTGATTTTGTTGTTAGTAAGTGGGAAAGTATGAAAAGTTTACTGTGTTTAGCAAACCTATTTAACTTCACAAGAATCAAACTCTATACTCTGGTTCTTCTGTAGTAGGCATCTGATCATGTTTTCAACTTGATGTTTAGGAATCCTCATTGTGAGTGTGCACTTCAGGGATGAGCCGGCAGCTTAAAGTCTCATGGTCACTTTCCCATCACTGGCCACTGGTCCACCTGTTAAAGGACTCTCTGTTCCTGAGCCTGGCCTGTAGTGTCTGCATTCTTATCAGTATGCTGGCCTTCTAAGCTGTAGCAGATATTGTAACTCAACACTGCTCATAACACTGTGGGGCTTCTCTAGTCCACATCCCCAAACCTCCCCTGACTCTTGAAAACCAGTTCCAAATGCATCTGAATTATATGGTGAGTGTAGTCACAGCAATGGTCTTACCCCTTTGTACCATTTTCCTGTCTTAGTCAGCATCCTGTCACTGGGGCAAAACACCAACTTCCACAACTCAGAGGAGGAGCCGTGTATTTTGGCTCACAGTTTCAGTGAGTTCAGTGCATGGTCAGTTGTCTCTGAAGCAGGACAGTATGGTAGAAGGCCCTCATGGGGGGTCCTGATCACCCCATGGCAGCCAGAAACCGGAGAATGGAGAAGCTGGTGAAACCGCACCCTCCCAAGTCACATGCTGAGGGACACACCTGTCTGTCCCAGCTCCACCTCCAAATATGAGACTCTGGGGGAACATTTTCAGCTTAAACTATAGCAAGAAATTTATGACTTTTTGAGTATCTTGTGATATGGTTTTTGCTTTTTCAAGGGTCCTTTCTTCAATTCCAGCTGCTCCAGAAATCTGTGCCTTAATAGTTTAAACTTTAGCCTTCTGTTTTAGTTCTAGTCACTCTCCAAAGTATGGACTATAAAATGACTACATGTCATTCAATTTGATTTTCTCACTCCAAGGAAAATATTTCTTCCAGGATATATATATATATATATATATATGATATATAGTTACAAATATATAGTTACATTTGTAAAAGTTAATATCATCATATTTATTTATTTATTGTTATATTTGTAAGAGTTAGTTAAAAATGATCTACAATACTATTACTGGGGCTGAAACCTCCCTCTTAAACATTTTTAGATGTCTTTATCTTCTTGTGTCTCTCAGGTATTAGTGAATTCCTCTCTTATCTTCCAGTTTTCTAATAGTCTTTTGACCCTATCAAGTTTAGACTTATCTATTGTGCTTCTATTTTTAAAGATATTTGTACATACTTACCTGTTTTTATTAATTCAGTTTTAAAAAATTGTTAAGTATTTGGTACAGGGTCTCACTATGCAGCTCAGACTCATAGTGATCCTCCTGTCTCAGCCTCCCCAGTGCTGGTATCACAGATGTGCACCACCAAGTCTCTTAGTACCCAGCTTGTTGCTCTTGGGGCAGGGCTGGCACTGAATGTGGTACCTGGGATCAAATCCAGGGACTTGTGCATGCCTAAATGGGCACTTAGACTGCTGAGCTATCTCTGTAGCCATTAGTTCTGACTTTTATTTTCTAATTTCATTGAATTTTTCATGTGTACAAAGAATTGTATCACCATATTTAAAACTATAGTAATATTTTCAGTATATGAAATTCCTCAAGTCTATACAACTGACATGGCACACACATGTGCCATACAGAAAAAATATATGCATGATTTTGGGAAGGGATGTTTCTACATGATGTTATACAAGATAATTAGGAAAGATATACAGGTACTTTCTCTTAGTTTTTTGAGAAGAAAGGTTTGTACAGTATTGTTTAGACAAAACATCATGTCTGCATCTTGTCCTCTGAATAACTATTACAAAGATAACATGCAATGTATTAATTATTGTAAGTGCCCTACTAACCTGTTTTGAAACTGTTTCATTCCTATTTTATCTTTTATCTCTTTAAAATGAATACAAATTCTATAGTTAAAATCTTTTGCGGTAAAAAAAATTCATGTGTATCATTTATTGAATTATTAAAATTCATTGGATTATTGCTTATTATTTTAATTTTGTGTGACATGATTTTACCTCACAATTGTTGATTTTTAAATTTTTTTTAGCATTAGTGTTCTTTATGAGTCTTCAGATTCATTTTGTTGATGTAGGAGTAGTTTTCTCTACTCTTTTCCTATGGCTTAGACTGTTAAAGCAAGTATCTCTACTTGTTTATTGGGGCATTTCACTCAAAACTAAGTGTTGGAGTCTTTGCTTGGAAATCTTAGCTCATAATATTTCTGATATCTCAGGATTGCTTCCCAAGTTAATCAGGCAAAGAGTATATCCCATCTTACATATTTGTGTCAACACTTGAATGAAGGCTTTAATACCAAGTGGTAGGATCTAGATCCACCTGCCTTATTTTTAAGTAGACTTTTGTGACTGCTTCAATCAATAGTTTATGACACAGGTGACACTATGTGACTACTGAATCTAGGCGATATAAGCGCTACTCACTTCCATTTTGCTGGCCTGGGACTCTCACTCTCACTTTTGGTACATACCTGCCAAGCACAAAGCTATGTGGAGAGAACACACACAGAGCCAGCCAGCCGCTCAGCTGAGGCCCCATGCTATGTCCGACAAGAACCTGAGGCATGGGAACAAACCACGTAGGGAAGTGTGACTCCAGGCAGCAAGTCGCCTCCAGCTGAGCTCTAAATATCCTTGCTCCACCCTGTCTGAATGCCTTAAGTACACAATTTTGGAGCAAAAACAATGGCTTTCTTTACTCTGCAGAATGTTGAAGAGGTCGTTATCAATACCTGGTCTGTCTAATAACTTGGCTCTTGGCTTCTCTACCAAAACTAAGTGCTTTTTGGCTCAGGAATCCATGGCCACAATACTATTGCTCATAGCTCACAGCTGGTTCCCAGTCAGTGCTGTTCTGACCTGTGTTGTTTATAAAAGATGTGCTTGTTTTTTTTCGGCCTCCCTGAGTGCACAATTGTAGCTGAGCAGAAGAGTGCCTGGCAAGGCTATGTGGAAAATGTTCCATCTTTCTTTCACAGTGGAACTCCTAACGTGTTCCTGGCTCAATTGTCACCCTGGCTTCTTGGAATTTTGGTCCCTTCTACTCCCTAGAGATGAAATTCTCAGCTGATAGATCATATTGTTTTGAAATCCACCAAGCAAGCCTGGTGCCTAGGCTCTGCTTCTGCCCGTGGAGATGTTCACTTTGACGTGTGACTTTATTTTTCTCTAACATACTTCATTTTTTGCATTAGCATTGTATTTGGATGTTGAGGGGAGAATGAAAAGTACGAATCCATGGCCCTTTCATACCTCACCTTCTTATGCTGCTCCTAAAGTCAGGGGACGAGTCATCCTCTCACTTTTACAGTCTTCCCTCCTCTTTAGTACCCGCTGCACCACTCTTGCACGTAGCCCCACTTAGCACTCACTCGCCTAACTTGGAAGAATCCCACTGTATCATTCATTCTTACCATGTTAACTTTCTATAGCCATGACAAAATGAGCAGCATATCACAGCTTGTGGTTTCAGCCCATGGTGGGCTGGCTGTGGTCTGTTAGCCTGTGATGAGGCAGAACATCCTGGTGCTGTGAGTGTGAAGCTGCTGCTTGCCTTATGGAAGGCAGGAATTAGGGGCAGGGAAGTGTCTTGGAGCACATAGAACCTTCAAGGTCATAGACCCCAGAATTTACTTCCTTCAGTAGTCTCCATAGGCCCCGTCTCTTATATTTGTCACCCATACAATAGCATTAACTGAAATAAAGTATTAAACATGCAGCCTTCATGAGATATTTAAGATCCAAACCATAATGTTATGAAAACATTGGGAAGTGTGATGGAAAGAAAATACCTCCTCAATATTCTTGTCTTAATCTTCAAAATCTATGTTTCCTTAAGTGGAAAAAGGATGATGGCTGGTACTATTAATCTAAAGATTAATAATAGATTATGGATTAGATTATTTTGGATTATCTGATAGGTCTCAATACAACCAGAAGGGTCCTCATAACAAAGTCAAAGGCAGAGGAGGAGATGTGACATAAGAAACAGCCTAAGAAAAAGTGAGAGGTGTGGGAGAAAAGGAGAAGACAGAGACTGTTATGCTGCTGACTTTTACAATGCAGGAAGGCTGTGAGTCAAGGAAGATAGTAGCCTCTAGAAGCTAGGAAAAGAAAAGGCAAGAATCCTTTCCCAGAGTCCCCATAAAGATGGCAGGCCCCTTGCCAATCTGAACTTCTAACACCTAGAACTGTGAGAGAATAGATGTGTTCTTCTAAGAGATACATTTGTGTTAATGCTTTGTGTCACAATGAGAAATTAGTACAGGGACTGAAGATTAAACCTCCCTAGGTTTAATCTAAAGTGGGATTAGAGGAGAAGAGGATTTGGACTTTATCCTCCCATATCCATGTGATTGCTGTGGAACATCTCCAATTCTAGGAGGGCAGCAGAACAAATGTGAAAACTCATGAAGTCCTCAGCCCATGTGCTGGAGGCTCGATGGGCTCTGGGTACCTCAGGGGAGAGGCCAGCCTGGGCCAGCAATGACCCCAGTGATGTCTTGTCCTTCAGGCCCACATGCCCAGCGAGGTCACTGGTGGCTCCTTTAACAAATGGCGTGGAGAAGCAGGCTGCAGCAGGAAACAAAGGTGATTTTTGCTTCACCTTCTTCAGAGTAGCAATATGTCAGCAGCCCCCAGAGAGGCTGAAAGTAAATGAATCAGTGCTAGAAAGTGAAGGATACCATCCGCACTGAATGGTGAAAAGGACTCCTGAACAGTATCTTCATTGATTTTTTTCTGTAATTGATACAGCATCTTGGTTTGCCTTCAGGCTTCGGTAAGAGAAAACAAGGAGCCGTGTACACAGAGCCTCCCAGTTTTGGAATTTAATAAAAAATTCCCCTGGATGAGCTCTCTTTTCTTTCCCTTTATCATTTCTTTCCCTCTCTTTTTTTCTGCTTCCTTCATATCCCCCTCCTTTCCTTTTCTCTTCCCAGTCTCTCTCTCTCTCTCCCTCCCCCTTTCCCTCTCCCTCTCTTTGTTCCTTTTGTTCAAAATAAGAATTTAGGCAATATAAACCTGGAAACCTGTTTTTGCTGGCTATGACATCAAGGACCTCAGGAAAGAAAAAACCCCTAGCACATTCTATCTTTCATGTTGGCTTAGCTCTCATTTGGAGAGAAGCTCAGTGTTTTCCAGAAATATGTATCACTTGTAGCTACCATATCTGAGACTAACCTCTGGATCAGGATGCTCAGGTCTGGTCTCCCAGGGACCCCCAGTAGGAGGTAGGGAGATCTCCCTCACATGCAGGGCAGAGCCTGCTCCTTGCTATGTTGGTTTTGGGGAACAGAGGTCAGCCTTATAATTTTCAAGAGAGGCCCCTGAGCTAAGCTGCTCTGTGGGACACACACACACACACACACACACACACACACACACACTGTACTATTCAAGAAAACACCAAAACACTCCCCAAATTTACACCCTCTAGCTTCAAAATATTAAGCTGAACTGGTTATCATTGCAAAATAATTGTTAACCAAGTGTCTTTCGTTCCTGGAGGTCTTTAGTCTTGGACCAAGCCTAGGGAGGAGCGTTGTTCCCTGCTTGCAGATACCTTAATAAGGCAGGAAGGAGGGGGTGCCTGCATCAGAGGGAAGTGCTCTTCAGGGTTTATCAGCAGCTACTGCCTGGGCTGCCTCAGAGGAAGCAGGATTTGGTGGTGAGGAAGCCAGATCTGCTGATAATCTCTCCTTGTCCCAGACATGCTTGTTAAATGTGCTGGGAGGAACAGGGGAACATTTCACACTTTCTGGCAGAAAAATATGCCAACAGGCCAAATGTTATTCTTGGAACAGAAGAGGTTAAGAACATAAAAGGAACCTGCTAGTCTCTAATTGCTATCATTGATTCATTTGATTTCTTTTTGTTTTTTAAAGCTGGTTTGAAATTCACCTTTGGGAATTATATATTACTCCTTCAACAGGTATAGAGTGTCTGCTGTACACTAGATGTGGTACTTTATGTTTTGAACATAAATGAGTAGCAGTGAATCAGGTGATGTGTCCTCGTAAGAGAAGCAGATGGGCTGCAGCTGAAGACTTTTACAAGTAAATGTGAATGGACCAACGTGGTAAATGGTGTGAAGAGGTGGTGGTGGAGCACAAGTGAGAGGTGCATGGTGGAGAGGTCAAGAAATCAGTTCCTGAGAAAGTAGCGACTTCGTGTGGGCAGCTGAATCTTCAGGACTCTTCAGGATTCAGCTGTGTAGTGAGGCCTCATCGTGCGTAGTGAGGAGTTAATGAAGCTAATCAGGAGAGGGAGGGCAGGAGGGTCTAATAATAAACCAGGTTTGTGTGAACGCGGTATGGCATGATAGGAGCCACAGATGGCTGGGCCAGAACCAGAGATGTGAAGGGCTGGAGTTGGGGGGTCAGACTAGGGGCCAGGCTGTAGCTTGCAAGCATTTGGATAGCTTCTTAGTACCTTTAATGTGTGTGTGTGTGTGTGTGTGTGTGTGTGTGTGTGTGTGTGTGTGCATGTGAATGTATTAGTATTGGTTAGGATGACAGCTGCAGTAGAGAAGAATGAGTAGATGGAGTCTGTGTTAGTCAGTTTTCTGTCACTGACCAAATGGTTGAGAAAAATCAACTTACAGGAGGGAAGATTTATTTTGGCTCATGGTTCTGGAGCTTTGTCTGTGGTTGGCTTGGGCTATTGCTCTTAATCATCATGGTGACCCTTCCCTCAGGGACCTGTAGTTTAGGAACAATGCCTAAGCACTTCAGGGTTACAGAGCCCATTCCCAATCTCAGGGCTATTGCCATTTTGGCAGGAATAGCATTTTATTGTGGGAGGCTTCCCTGTACATTGGAGGATGTTTACCACTGTTCCTCACTTCTACCCACTAGTAACAATCAGGAGTATCTCCAGATATTACCAACCTTCCCTTCTAGGGCAAAATTACTACTGAATGAAAACTGCTGTCACATATAGTTCAAGTGGCCCTCGTCGTGTGTAGTGAGGCCAAGCAAGTAAACTGAGGCTAAGAAAGAATAAGTATTTGCCCAAGATCACACATACTTAGACGTGTGTAGAACTGGATCAGATCCTAGTTCTTTGGACTATTCAAGAAGTCCCTACCTTTTCATTTTATCATACTGCTTTTCAGTTAAGTTACATTGAGAATGCCAGTCTTTCTGAGACTGAAGAAAATTTCCTGGGACTGTAGCATACAGGGACTCATGTCTAAGTGGCCTATTAGTCTACATCCAAATGAAGTTGACGTCATAGAACATCCCAAGTGCCAGTGGCAGAGATGGGTGGTGTCCCAATGCTTGTGTATACAGCCATTGGCCTAAATACCACATTCTGGATTGACAATGCTTACAAATAAAGGACAGTAACATTTATTGCATTGTTGGCTCATTCATTCCTCACAATTATGTGGTATTATGGGGGTGGGTATCATAATTCCTATTTAGTGAGCGAGTGCACAGAGGGGTTTTAATGTTAGATAGTGGCCATGCTGGGGTGAAACTCAGACTGCAGGATGTGGCAGGGGTGGGTGGCACATTCACACTCCTCAGTAAAGCCTTGCTGTGCATCAAGGGGCGATGGGCTGGCACAGGGCCCTTCCAGTGCTCCCATGGAATGAGATAAATTAGGAAGTAACTGTAAAGGAGAAAAATAGCACTGAACATGACCCTAATGTGCATGGTCTGTCACTTTATGTTATTTTCCTTGAATACCAAGGGTCACCTCTGAGGATGTACAGAATACTAATGCTCATTTTTGCCTGTTCCTACAGAAAAAAATCAAACTCCCAATAAAGCAATAAAACAATTCTTATGGAGGTCCTCTAACAAGGAAAAATTGGTCTAGTCTGCTTCATTTTCCTTTCTAGCAATCTGCTTTGAACTTGGGAGGGAAGTAGTATTTACTAGAGAAGAATTGGAAGTAGGAAGGCTAGAGGCGGCTGAGCGAACCCAGAAGCAGGCAAGGCTCTTGCCAGCCCTTTGGGTGATGAGTTTCCCTGGCCTCATGTGACTGTCTTTTATGGGGGGTTGGGGGGCAGAACTCCTTTGTCCTTCCTTCTTACCTGAGCATGGTTCCCCTCTCCCAAGCAGTGCTGAGTTTGCCATCCCAGTTACACATTAGAAATGCTTGGAGGAGACTAAAAATATACAGGAGATTTGTAAATATTTATGTTCATGTATATATTTAAATATGTTTAGGAGACTAAAAATATATATAGGCATTGAAGGTTATCCCAAACCAACTAAGTCAGAGCCTTTGGCTCTGGAGCAGGTGATTTTAATGTTACCAGGTCTGAGAACCATTGCCTGGGCCACCCCTATTGCTTTCGAACTCACTTTTTCTTTGGACGTGATAGGGCTGAACAGCTCAGGTGAGAAGCTAGATTAAGCTAAGGTATTAGGGACAGGATGGTAGGATGAACCCTCCTTTTAGGTAACAGATTTCCATCCTTGTGGGACCCTTGGTCTGTTTCTGTCTGTTCCTCCCCTGCTCAGCAGTAGCTCTCAAACAGCCACTGCTACTACCAGCCAGGTAAGTGTCAAGAGAACTCCTTCTTTTGCCTAAGAGCCACAGCTATCCGTGGTCACCATCCTGACACAGGAAACAGTCTCCTGACAGGCCGCCCACATTTCAGCCAAGGGGACTGAACTAGTTTAGCTGTCAAGGATAGACCAGATCTGACCTAGACTACTAGGCCAGACTTTGCCCTTTCCTTTCTTCTTATAATGTAGCCTGCATATCAAACGTAGAGTTCTTTTTTCATCCTTAGTTTGCTAAGAATTTTTAAAAATCATGAATGGATGTTGGATTTTATCCAGCATCAGTTTCACTGTATCTACAGCTACTTTCACTGTATCTACTGAGACAGTCATATGATGTTTTTCATTTATTCTGTTAATGTGAAATGCATTGATCTTTTTCTCCTAAACTGAAACGAGGCTTGCATTCCTGGAATCAACTTAACTTGCTTACTATAAAATAAATATCCTTTTACATTAAAAACGAAAGGAAAATAGCAGAGTCCTGACAGGTGAAGTAGGTTAACCAAGACCACAAAAATAGCCAGGGGCAGAGTTGGGATGTGTGCAGACTCCATTGACCCTGATGTCTGTATTTGTGCCCTAAAGCCTTATTGGCACCTTTGGGATGAGTTGATTTAGGAGGTTGGCAGGAGGAGGGACCAGGGCAGGTGACCATGGCTGCTTTTCAAAGAGGCCAAAGGGACCCTGAGCAGTCCTGCTGGATGAGGGGAAGATATCCTTGATATCCTAAGGAAAGTACAGTGAGGAGAGGCTGCTGGGGTCATTGGGGGATGATTTCAGGGTGCAGCAAAGATAGGAGCTGCCTGAAGTGAGAGGGAGCCAGAGCGGAGAAATTAGGAACTTGAAATATTTCTCTCTCTCTCTCTCTCTCTTTAATTTTATGTATTTGGTACAGGGTCTCACCATGCAGCTTGAACTCATAGTGATCCTCCCCTTTCCAGCCTCTCCAGCTGGGATTACAGGCATGTGACACCATGCTTGGATTCAGTGCACCCCGGGGGTAGAGCCAGCCTAGCATGTGGGACCAGGGATCAAACCCTTTGCCAAAGCAGGCTCTTAGTCCACTGAACTATCTTGCCAGTCCTAAAAGTGTTTATCTCTTTTAAGGCAATTGTGGCAGAAAGAAAGGTAGCAACAGTGACATTCGGCAGATAACACAGGAAAAATGTGTTATTGAAATGCCCAGAGGTCAAGCACCAGCAAGGAGGGAAAGGTGAAAGTGAGTGACGAGTCTTCTTCCCAGGCCAGGGATCTGATTTACTCTGTTCTTGCCAGTGCTGTGTCCACATCTGTAAAGTGGGAAAAGTCATAACAGCTGCTGTAAAGGGCTGTGAAGAGTAGAGAGCACCCAGCAATTATGGATGTTGTAATCATCTGTCTACCTTGTTCAACACATTCTATCTACATGATCTAAAACCAGCTGAGACCCCTGTCCCAGAGAGCATGTGAGAGACAGTGAGCTCATGGTTGCCTCCTAGCTTGGATGACTGGGTGGTTGAGCAAGTGCTGAAGGGTGGGTGACAGAAAATTCAACTCCTCTGCTCTGCCTTTAACTCAGGTTTGTGGATGTTTCCTTTCAGTCTCTAATAATCATACTAATATTTATTTTCTATGCATCTATACTTAGTCCTCTCTACAAATGGTGCCATGACAAACCTTTCTGGATAAGAAAGTGGGAAGAAGGCTTTCATGTCTTTTCATGGAAAAAGGTGTTAAGTACAAATAGCCACCCCTCTCTTGGCTGGCTGCTGGCTCACAGGTCAGACCTTGAGTATGTGTCCTGGGAAGAAAATGGGCCCAAGGTTCAGACAGTCTGCTTCATTCTGCTGGTAGAAGATGTGTGTTTTATTTCCTTCCTCATTGCTGGAACAAAATACCTGACACAATTTAAAGAGGAAAAGTTTATTTGAGCTCAATTAGTAGAGGTTTTAGTCCATAGTCAGCTGGCTCTAGTGCAGAGTGGCATGGCAGAAAAGCATCATGGAAGCCGGGCGTGGTGGCGCATGCCTGTAATCCCAGCACTCGGGAGGCTGAGGCAGGAGGATTGTTGTGAGTTCAAGACCAGCCTGAGCTTAAGGCTAGCCTGAACTGCATAGTGAGACCCTGTCTCAAAAAGACAAAAAAAAAAAAAAAAAAAAAAAAAACAGAAAAGCATCATGGAAGAGAAGTAGACCATACCAGGGTGTGCAGGAGGCAGGAAGCACCCAGTCTTCCCTTCCTTTTTATGCCATCCAGGCTAATAGCCTATTGGATGGTGCCACCTACACTCAGGTGGGCCTGCCCATTATCTGCATGCAGAACTACACTAAACCAAGTGGTGGGTTAATTCAGTTATCACATACTTTCAGTCCATATTTGCACATCGTAGATCCAGCACCCTCTGAAAAGCCCCAACTCTGAGTGCATGAGGCTTTGGGGGGATGCCTAGATACAAGCCATAATGCATAATCTCAAGCAAATAGTTTCGTGTCTCAGGGTTCAGATGGTTTCCTGGGAGGGCATTGGACCTTGATTCTGATGGCTAACTCTGATTCTTGGCTTTCCTAAGGCTGCTTCTCATTGTGCCGTCCAACCAGGAGTCAGGGTGGCTCATGTATGTATGTATATGTTCTTTAAGTGTTGCTCAGAAAGGTCAGTGCTGTTGGTTACATGAGGAAATCACTGAGAAACAGCGCAGCCGGGTCTTTAGGGGATTCCAGAAGGCTGGCTACATCCCATTATTTGTGCTGGATTTGTTTAATTTCAAAACCAGTATCTGGCATGATACAATGAACCCCATAGCTGCCTTCCACCCAAGATCTGGGTACATGAAGAATCTTATTTGAAGTCCTATATTTGTGTGAGACTTTTATGAAGGAGGGTTTTAGGAGTGAAACCACCAGGACCTCAAGTGGGAAGTGGGCAGAGGACAGAAGGTAGAAGACCACTGGGACTAGCTGGGGCAACAGAGGACTCTCACACCCCACAGCTGACTGAGTTGTGCCTTGGTCCCATCGCACTTGCCTTGTGATTCAGTTTGCACATTCTCAGTCTTACTCCCTTATAATATCAGCACCCAACATAGAGTGATATTCACTGTGGACTGGAATTGTTCATTATACCTTCAATCCTCACAATATCCTATATATTAGTACTAGTACTGTCCTCAGTTTATAGACTAGGAAATTGGAACTCAGGTAGTTTACATGAGTAGAGTAAGTCATACAGGTACAATTCCAGAAATGGGTTGCAAACCCAGACAGCCTGACTCTGGTCGGCCATGCTGGCTGCTCTAATGACATGCCGCCTTGTTGCATTTGGAATCAATCCAACTTACTTATAAAATGGTATCTTATCTGAATAAGATATCATTTCCCCTTGAAAGGATAAGCTGTCTCTTATGTGGATAAGACATCTCTACTCCTCTGTGGTTCAAAATCTCCAACTGCCCTTTTGTGGGGAGTGACCCAAGCTAAAGGTCATCACATGTGCCAGGCTAGAGCAAGGCCAGCCCCCAGGGCACCAGGTGCCCAACGTGAGTCTGGTGAACAAGTTGTTGGACAGAGGGCTTTCACCTGACACCAACCTGCCACTTGTATAAATAAATGCACTACAGTAATTGGATAATTCTTTTCTCCACCCAGAGAGAGGGCTCCATCTGACCTCTGCTTTCTACATTTTCCCTGTTATGGTTTGTGTATAGTTGTCCCCCCCAAAGCCTCATGTAGTCTTTGGGGCGGCTTCTGGAGTTTGTGGCTGTTTACTGTGAGTATGGATGCTGCACCTCTCCTGGGGCAGATAATTTGCATTACAATGTAAGGAGGGAAGAGCAGTTAGCTGCTTGAGCTGCTGCTACTTCTCCCTTGTGCTGTTGCTCTTTGTCACCACCATGAAAGGTCATTCTCTGCCTTGTGCTGCTCTGCCTTGGAGCCAGCTGAATATGGACAGAAACCTCCAGTAACTGTGAGCTAAAGAAACCTTTCCTTCCTTCTTTCATTTTGGGTGTCGGGTATTTGTCCCAGCAACGAGAGAAGAGTAACTAAGACAACTTCATTTCTTCATAGTCCTCCCTCCAGAAGCTTCTCAAGAGCTGCGCTGGGTGCAGCATAAATTGAATTGAACCCTCTTCCCACGTTAAGATCTTGATTCTGGAGATTACCCTTCTATCCTGTACTATTAAATTTCTCCCTGTTGGATCATTCATTCCCATTATCATATAAACATGCTAACTGATGTTCTCATGTCATTAATAAAAGACAGAGCTGTCTTGTTTATCTCTAGCCTTTGCTTCATCTTTCTCTTTTTCAGCAGACACTCTGCAAAGTTTTCTGTATAGCACTATTCAATTTCTTTTTCCTCCATTCTTTCTTGTATCTACTATAAGGCTGTCCCCCCAGTGATCCAAAGGTACTGCTTTTGTGGCAATATTTGTGACTTCTATGGTGCTGAAACCAACAGTCAGTTCTCAGGCTTTATGTTTAGTAGCCATGCCATCTCATTTTTTTTCAGTTTTTCACATGTTTTCTCACCTTGGTACACTGAACATTAGACACTTATAGCTGAGAGTGCATCCTCAGAATACTTCGCTATTTTCTACATCTCCCGAACTTCCAAACATAGGCCTTCTCCAAACTCTCAGTCCATAGACTCTTCTCTCACTTCTTTGAACATCGTATCAAGGCTCCCAGCTTTCAATATCATACATTAAACTGTCATAAATTTGTATTGCTACCTTGATTCTCATCTCTGAGCTCTAGACTTGTACAGTAACCACCTGTTCAACTCTTACTATCTACCCTTGAAAATGAACTTCTGTTCTTTACCTCCAAGCGTGCTTCTCCCCCTACTTCCCCCATATCACCTTCCATAGGGCTCTTGCATCCTTCTATGTGCCCCTGCCAAAATCTTTGGAGTCAACCAAGATTTCTTCCATCTTTCACACTCCATGACTAAAGCACAGAATCCTGTTGACTCTCTTAACAATACAGCCAGGATCTGACTATTTCCTGACCTCTGTGTTTCTGCCTTACTGCTCTATTCCACAGAGCAGTTAGAGTGACTCCTTCAACATCATTGGGGTTTTTTTTGTGTGTGTGTGTTTAAAATCTTATAATAAGTATCATATATGTGTAAAAGCCAAAGCCTTTAAAAAAATCTTTAAGTCTCACTATGATTTTTGCTTACTCCCTGTTATGCCTCTGATTTTCCCTCTTTTGGAGAAGTGAATCTTCTCTACTTACTCTGGCCACAGTGATCCTTGCTGTTTCCCAAACATAGATAGAGTATTCTGCCTTAGCCCCTTTGCATATGCTATTGCATGCCTGGAATGATTTTCTCTCAGATAGCTGCCTGGCTTCTCTCTCTCAGTGAGGATTATTGCTCTAGGTAGGATTGCTGGTTTTTTTTTTTTTTTTCATAGCACCTGCTGACATTTGATATTCTGTATATTTTTATTATTTTATTCATTTTCTGTATCTCCCATTAATATGCAGTCTTCATGAAAGGAACAATCCTAGATTGTCCATTACTTAGATCTGTCATTGAGGGCAATGCCTGATGCATAGGAGTTGCTCAAAACTTATCTGTTGAGCAGATAGAAAATCTTCAAGGTGGAGGTTCTTCCACCATTGCTTTGCTCTTAGAGTAAGTTATATACA
The DNA here is from genome assembly GCA_004027165.1 of Ctenomys sociabilis. Taxonomy (NCBI): domain Eukaryota; kingdom Metazoa; phylum Chordata; class Mammalia; order Rodentia; family Ctenomyidae; genus Ctenomys; species Ctenomys sociabilis. Next base: position 60,012 of record PVKA01004326.1, read on the forward strand.
ACTGTCCCATATTCATGGTAAATAGGAAATAGCAATTATGTTCATTTTAATTGTTTTTAAATTGGCAATTTATATATTTATAGTATACAATGAGAGGATTTGTTGTTTCAATTAATGTTGTATATGTTATTTTACATACTTGTTTAGTTTTGGTGAGAACAAAATCTACTCTCAGTAAACTTAGATATGCAATACATTGTTTCAACTGTAGTTACCATGCTGTAAGCACAACTAGAGCCTGTGATCTTGGTCCTCTAGTATAACTGAAGATTTTGGCCTTTGATTTCCTCCTGTGAGTTTGACTGTTTTAGATTCCACGCATAATGGAAATCATGTAACATTTGTTGTTCAGTGCCTGGCTTATTCCACTTGGTATAATGTCCTCCAGGTTCATCGTGGACAGGATTTCCCTCTTTTTAAGGTGATACAGTATCCCACCGAATGTGTGTCTAACTTATTTAACCCACTCACTTGTCAATGGGCTCTTAGGCTGCTGCTGTGTCTTGGGTATTGTGAGGAGTGCCACAGTGAGCATGGGGATGCAGAGGTTTCTCTCACACAATGGTTTACTTTTCCTTGGATATATATCCATTAGTAATATTGTTGGATCATGTGGTTATTGTTATTATTGTTATTGGTACTGGAAATCGAACTCAGGACCTCTGCTTGCCGGGCAGGCACTTGTGCCACTGAGCTATATTCCTGGACCAGTTATTATAGTTTTAATTTAAGGAAACTCCACAGTGTTTTTTATACTGGCAACGCCAACTTACCCTCCTATCAGCAGTGTCCACGGATCCCCTCTTCCTCACATCCTCATCAATGCTTATTTTCTTGTGTATTTTTGACAGTAGCCACCCTAACAAATGTGAGGTACTACCTTTGATATCCGTTTTTACGACGATTAGTAATACTGAGCGTCTTTTCATGTAGCTCATTCATATGTCTTCTTTTGTGAAATGTCTATCCACGTCTTTTGTACCTATTTAAATTGAATCACTTGTTCTCTTGTTATTGAGTTTTCGGAGTTCCTTACATATTTTGGATATTAATCTCTTATCAGATGTATGATTTGAGAAGCAATAATTATTCATCTCCATTTCAGAAAGATGAAAAGAAGTAACCATGATGAGAATTACATTTTGTATTGATCAAAAGTTTATATTTATGAACAGTTTGGTTAAAAATTATGCCATCAGGACTGTAAGTGACATTCTGAGAGGCATATAGAAGACCTTGGGGTAGGTTATGAATATGATTAAGAAATAAATCATTTAGTAACGTTTAAGGAAACCTTCACCGCTTTACATGTGTTTGTTGTGATGAAGTTCTCATCAGGCAAGCTATGGGCTCAGCCTAAGAGCTCATCAGTTGATGAATAGTATGTCCCATCGCTTTCCTCATGCCTAGGGTTAGGAGCCTGACACGGGTAACTCAAGGGAGGAAAGTTTATTTTGATTTGCAGTTTCAAGGGGTTCCTTTATAGTCGCCTGGCTCCAAGGTAAAAAAGTGGTGGTATCTTTTGATCTAGATACTTTTTTAACCAATTTCTTTTAATATTTGGAAGATATTTTGCCTTTGACATTTCCATGTATAATTAACAAGCCTGAGCAGCTGCCGGACACTCTGCCCTTCCTGTGCGTGCAGCTGGAGCGTGGCCTTTGTGGAGCAGACGGGCCTGGGTGAGTGGCAGAGCTGGCTGCATGTCCTCAGCAGGTGAGCTGGGTGAATGTGGGGCACCCACAATACCACCAGCTGGAAGCATGCAATGGGAGGGTCCCAGATTAGCTAACTCAGTTATGCAGGACAGGGAAGCAGTACAGAGAATGAGTCAATGCAACTGAATCCAAGAGTGGAAGCCGGGTCCCAGAGCAGGCAGTCACACAGGTTCTCCTTCTGGGACATATTCATGGTAATTCTGATTTGAATTCCAAAAGAAACAGAGAAAGGCTTGTCCTGAGATTGCACATTCCACCCTGAAGGTTTCAGGACAGGAACATATCTTATTCCCTGCATGATGCACAGAATACAGTGGGTGCTCAGGAAACCTGCAAAAGTGCATAAATTATTCAGAACTGTGTCATTATCAGGGGGCCAGGGAAAGGCGTGCTTTCAGTGTTCATTTAAAAGCCGTGTGGGGATGCAAGGTAGTGCCTCTGTGAAGCGGGCTTTGGGGAGGGATAGTTGCAAACCTGAAGGTATTTTTAAAAGCCTTTTTAGCTGAAGCCTGTTTGTGTGCTGGGGTGTGAAACTCTATGAATGCATTATCAGTGGGCCTTAGATGGGCTTGTGTGATTTGCTTTGGGCAGAAAAGGCTCCTTCTTCACAGATCCCCTGGGGCAGAGAGACCAACAGGGCCACCTGCTACTCTAATGATCTACCCCTCCACCACAATTAACGCACAAGATACTGTGCTCTTTAAAGGAACAGAGTCAGCTGGCCGTCAAGGTGAAATGTCTGGAATGGTAGCCACTAGCTATATGACGATTAGCACTAGAAATGTAGCTGATGCAAACTCAGATATGCTATGGGAGTAAAATAGCTGCTAGATATTCAACTTAATACAAACAAAATCACATTAAATATGCCATCATTATTTTGTTTCTATTCATTGCACATTAAAAATGATAATGTTTTAGACATATTGGGTACATGAAAAATTTTCAAATAATAATATTATTCTTATGGCCACCATAAATTCTGTATGTGGCTTCCATTGTATTTCTACTAAATAGTCTTCAGTGGCTACACTAAAAGACATCCTGTCTTGGAGTCCATTCTTAGAAAGCTTGTGTTTCACTTAGATCTTGAAGAAATTATGAGCTATGAATAGACAGAGAGGAGAATATGATGTAACAGAGAGAAAAGGCAGATACTTGAAGCCACAAATTGTGTTTAACAAAAGCAAGTAGACCAGTTGGTCAGATACCTGCCTGGTGGCTTCCCTGCCTTTGATTTTATTCTTTGAAGACCTCAGGGATCAGTTTCAGTATTATTTCCATGTACTGGTACTGAAAATGCTGTAATAATAGTTAACTTTTACCAAGAACTTATCGTTTGACAGGGGCCATGTTAACAGCTTTTAGTATAATATTGCATTAATGAAGTAGGCATTTGATTATCCTTTCTTTACAAATGACAGGATAGACAGATGACATGCAAATGGATAAATCAGGTGGATGTCACTGGAGGAGGAAGGTGAGGGACACGGAGTAGGCACAAATGTGGCCCCAGTTCCTCTTGGCGAGTAGGCGGATGCTGAGTCTGTGCTCTGGTTGGGGCTGCAGGAGGGCCTGCTTGATTGAGTAGCCTCATGGCACGTGCCTGGCCGAGCGCCTTCCATGTAGCATGTGCTCATTAAATATTTGTTGATCCGCCACCTGAGCCTTCTCATTTCCTCCTTGTTTTAATCCTGGTTCCTTTCTATTCTCATCCCCGCTTACCAGGAAACCCCTTCCACTTTATTGCTGTGTAGTGGACAAAGAACTGTCATTAGCATTAGATGGGCTTGGTTGTGTAACTCACATAAAGGGAGGAGAACTAATGCCCCACACACAGGGCTGTAATTGGCTTTAATAACATATGATGTAATGAGTCTCCAGACAAAGAGAAGGTACACGATAGATACGAGATAGTTCATTATTTATTCTTTTTAGGTGGCTCACCTCTGTGGCTATTTTCCAGACCTCAGCTGCAGGGGACTGATGTCTAGGGAGCTGGGCTTTAAAGGGAGCAATTTCCATGACTTATCATAGGCCGAATCCCAGGTTACCCCATGTGTAAGCTCCCTGGGAATCTGAAAAAAGACAGTCTCTTTCACTCTGGACAAACATTTTTTTTCTTAAGCTATTTCTTTCAGTATTAAGAAGATATGTTCACATTTGAAATTTCTATGTATAAGCCTGAGCAACTAGCTGCCTTTTGGAAAGAGACTTTTGACTTTGCATGTGCATGTCACAAACAAAAACAAACATTTTCAAATGTGGCTGTTCTCTCGATCTCTGTTGTTGTGGTCCTGTGATGAAGTCAGGCCTGAGGAAGCTGGCTGAGAGCGATTTCCTCACTGGAGTGCCAGGCAGTGCTGGCATGGAGTCCACCTGGCCTCTGGCAGACCTAGGTTGTGATCCAGCACAGCCATTGAGGGTGAGATGTCTTTGTGCAAATCCTTTGTCCTCCTTGGATCTAACTGTCCTCATCTGTGTAACTAGGGTCAACAATCTCAGCTCTGGAGCCCTGTGATGGGAACTCTGGAAGGTAGGAATGTTCCTGCTCGCTTTAGCTGGATCCATGGTGTCCAGCCAGTATCTGGCAGATAGCAAGTGCTTGAGAAATCCTTGTTGAATAAATGACTGATCCTCAGCCGCTGCAGCTATGCCCACCTGCACAGTAGTTGCCGCGGACCCTAAACCATCTTCTGGGAGAGATGAGTAATAAGGAGTGAAACAGACACGCAGAGTTGCGCTGGCAAGCTGAGAGTTTCTTGATGTTTTCCATCTTTCTCATCCCTGTGCCATGGACAGACTTGGCCCAAACCTACATGCAGCAAAACATAACAAAAAGAGGGTCACAATAAAACTCCTTACTAACTGGAGGCAATGACTACTAGGTGAAAGCAAATGCATAGAAAATATACATTTAATATTTTTATTTAATTAACAAACCTTCTATCTTCTTTGAATTAAAAAGAAGTCTCCTAGACAATGGTTAGCCAATTATCACTATGTATAAGGAATGTGTTATTTATTTATGTATGTATGTGTGTATGTATGTATTTAGTGCAGGGTCTACAGGGTCTCACTATACAGATCAGACTCATAGTGATCCTCCTGCTTTTCTCCTCCCAAGCACTAGGATTACAGGCACATGCCACCACTCCCAGGCTCAATCACCAATCTCAGTGCACTCTGAGGGTAGGGCCAGCATGGCACAATCAAGGATCAAACCCTGGTCCCTGCATCTTCCTAAGCAGGTGCTTTAGTCTGCTGAGCTATCTGTCTGGCCCTAGGAATGTGTTATTTAAATAATTATCATGGGCTTGATGATTTGCTTGAGAGACTTGAGGGAGATGATTCCTTCTCTTGAAGCTTGAAGGCTTCCTTCCTGCATGTGTGCCCAAGTGGGGAAGAGTAGGAGACATTGTAGACTAATTTGTGCAGCCCATTGACTCTCAACCCTTCACCAAGCCCATGTCCACAAAGTGTTCCTGTGGCCATCAGTAGATGATGAGCCCATAGACTCTCTTGCCTGGTGGAAGAAGTGATGCGCAGAGAACCTAAAGAGGTATTTGGTATAACTTGCACTTGAGAAATAATACCAGGAAGTAGGATTGAAGGTGTAGCATTTCCCAAGGATAAGGACACTGTTCCTGAAGTTGTGAATGCTCTCCTGGATGGTCAGAATTTAAAAGGATAGTGGGTTGGGTGCTGCTCGTAGGCCCTCTGAACAGACAGTTGTAACTAGACCAAGGAGAAGAGGTGAAGTCATGTCTTCACCAGAAGGAGAGCTCCAGGCCCAGGCATGAAGCCCAAAGGTTTCAACCTGGGTATTTCTTTCTTTCTTTTTTTTTTTTTAATGTATTTAGAACAGGGTCTACATGGTCTCAATATGTAGATTGGACTCGTAGTGATTCTCCTGTCTTCAGCCTCCCAAGTACTGGGATTACAGGTGCATGCCACCACTCCCAGTCTAACCTGGCTATTTCAAAGGTTTCAAACTGGCCAGGTTTCAGCAAGGCCCTTCTTACTCCTTTCTCTCTGTCTCTCCTTTCTCTCTGTCTCTCTGTCTCTGTCTCTGTCTGTCTGTCTGTCTGTCTCTCCTATTGCACAAACTGGAGCAGTAAGGTAAACAAAGCATCACCCAGAAATCACACAAATTGGAGGAACCTCGTATAAATGGCATGACTTACACCATAACCCCTGTCTGGTTTTATTTCCAATTTGTAGTGTTTGTCACATTCAATTTTTCGGTTTTCTGAAATGCTTTTTCTAAGAATCCTAGAGGGATTCCTTTCCCCTTCTTCCTCTCCACAGTCCTCAGGTATGTCCTGGGGGGTGTAAGGCCAGAGGCAGTCACCCCAGCTGTGGAGTATTGGCTGCCACTGGCTGTAAGAGCTCAGGGCACCTGGCTGACAGCACCATTTTGCCTAAGGCAGCTTACAGGGCTGTCAGAGGGGCTGTCCTCTGGGGAGGTGCCGCTGCTGAAGCTGCTGAAGACTTCTTTCCAGGTTTCTTTTGTTCTGATTAAAACAAAGTCTCTGGCTTGAGCATCGGATGGGCGTATACTGGGAAAGAAGCCAGAGCCATATGATTTCCCATTAGTTACAGATTTGTAACTAGATTTGTTGAAAACAGCCAAATTGCCCAGCCCTGGTGGTGCATGCCTCTAATCCCAGCACTGGGGAAGCTGAGGCAGGAGGATTGTGAGTTCCAGACGAGCCTAGGCCACAAAGGACACAAAGTAAGCTCCAGGCTAGCCTGAATTGCAGGGTGAGACCCTGTCTCAAAAGATAAGTAAATAAAGAAAAAAAGGAAAGAGAAGAAACAAACAAACAAAGGCTGAGTCTGCTAGAGAGGAAGTGGATTTTTGGGGCCAACATGAATTGGGCATCTGGGCCCAAGTAGCACCCTTCACACTGAGGCAGGGTGGTTCCCTTTGTTTTCCTCATCATTAAGAGAGAATGCCCCAACCCGATGCTCTGTGAAGCTCCAGGGTCAATGGAGTTGCTAGCACAGCTCTCTCTAGGAACAGTTCACACTGTAAGAGCATTTGGTTTGGATCTGACAACATTCTGACCTACTTAAGGCTCGTGGGCAGCGCGAGGAAGTAGGCGCTGTGGTTATTCTTATGTTATGGATGAGGAACAGAGAGGAGAAATGATGTGTCTTAGGTCGCTCAGCCAGTGAGGAGCAGAGCTCGGGTTCAAGACTAGGAGCCAACCTTGCCTCAGAGTCAGTCTGAACTTCTGCCTACTGAGCGCCTCTGTGCAACTGTGGGAGCAGGGCGAGCTCTGGGAAGATTTACAGTGAACAGATCTGCTGACTCCGTTTAGCCCAGAAACCCCATGCTAATGGACCAGGGAGTGCTGAGGAAGCAGTGGAACTTACAGCTGAGGGCAAGCGCTGGCTCTGGCATGACTGGGCCTCTGCCCCCCTCATTCTGCTTACATCACCTCGCTGATTACCAGTTTCTCAGCTATAGCATGGGCATGGTGCGGGATGTGCTGTATGGGTGTCATTTTTTCACTCTGTGCAGAAAATAGAAGCTGGCATCCATACCTGTTGGCATAGTCTACAGATGCCAGCTTTTATTTTATTTAAATTTCCATTTTTGTAAAGCATACATAATAGTAAAAAAATCATTAGAAATTATACAAAATTTCAATACACAAGTAATAGGAATTCAACCATAGTTGCTGTATTACATGATGTTATCTTCAAAGTAGTTGTTTAGGTTACTAGATGTAAACATGCAAAAATGGTTAAAAAACAAAACAAAACAACAAAAAAAATTATAAGAAATTAAGAAAAGGATAAAGGAAAAAATTTAAGCATTAACTGCTCCTTTCAAAAGGCAAGCAAAAATCGGCAGTACAATTATCCAAATTATCCTGCATAAATATATCTTTTTCTCTTCTTTCCTTTGGACTTTTTCTCATGCCAGTTTTTCCTTCCCACTGAACAGATTTAAAATATATTATCTAATGAAAATGTATAATATGTTTACATATTTATATACATATGGACACATATAAAGAAAGAAATGATACTATGTATATTAAATATGTAGACACAAATATACACAGCTTATTTAGAATCTGTAAAATAACCCTTGAAACACTTAGGGGAAATGATAGTCTAACAAGCACAAGGTCCTTTTCTTTTCCTCTCTCTTTGTCTTACTTCTAAGATTGTTAGGGTCTTATGAAGGTATATGTGGGCCTCTTGTGTGGAAAGAACTCACACTTAAAAAGATGCTACCACTGAGAAAGGACTTAGAGATCACAGTGTCAAAGTCACTTTTGGAGGGATTACTTAGGGATGAAGCCCAAGGGGCACTGAGCTATATGCCCAGTCGTTTTTGAAGTTTGAGATGGGCTATAGCTAAATTCCCTGGACTGGTCTCAAACTTGGTGATCTTCCTGCTTCAGCCTCTGAAGTAGCTGGGATTGTGAGTGTAGACCGTCACTTCCGGTCAGACTGACTTGTCTTATAGAAAACTGAGACCTAGGTAGGTCTACGGTGGCAAAATCCAATATGGACTCAGCTTGGTAGGGAGGGCATAAAGCTTCAGGGAGAAGGCAATATTGGAAGGTCTGACATGAGCTAGTTACATTTGGAATGCAAAGGGAGAAAGGGGCTCAGACAGCAAGGCTAACAGTGAGACTCCATGTAGGCTTGTGTCTAAATGATAAGCCCAGACCATTCAACCTGAGCAGAGTTCTACTTTGGAGAGGTCCTGTTACTTGTGTAGAGTCACTTGCCATGTGCCTTTAAAAGAAAACACAAAGGCATGAATTTGTAGAGCTATAGGATAGCAGGTCAAAACAGTTCTTGCCTTGATGGGTTCAGGGAAGTGGTGCCTAAATCCTAATGATGCTTTACAGTTAACGTCCACAGGCAGTCCCCACAGCCTCAGGGGAGGGGAATTCTGGGCTTCCCTGAAGATTAATTCAGCCAGTTCTCACATGCAGCTCCGAATGTTCTAGGGTCTCTATTTCAGCAAGGTCCTCTTGCTCTCTTTGGTTTGCATGGGAGCATGAACCTCTCTAAGATCTAAGTTTTGTTGAATGAAAGTGCCCTGGTTACTGTGAAGGTCACCAACCACAATACCTGCAGTGTAAAGGAGGTGAGGTTCATTCTGGCTCATATTTCAGAACTTTCAGCCAGAGCCTGGTGAGCAGGATGTTGGAAAGGCCTTAGGGGAGCAAAGCAGCTTACTTCACGGCATCGGCATCGCAGAAGCAGAGGACAAAGGGAAGAGTGTGGGCAGAAAACAGACCCTTCCAGACGGTGACCCCAGTGACTTGTTTCCTCTGACCAGAGGCCTCTCAACAGCCAACCAGCCCCACTGCCACCTCAAATCTAATCACCTTCCAAACTCAAGAGGCTTTGGGGGCTATTTTAGATATAAACCTTAAGAGAAAGGTTTAAAAGGGTTGACCATTCAAGAATCACAGTCTGGCCTTTTGATCCACATGAGGCAACAGCTGACTTCAGATCAATGGCATGTGGGAGACGTGATGGGGCCCGGCAGTGCAGGGCTACAAAGCCCTTCCCTAAGGTCTTAGCCATCTTTCTCCACTTGCTAACTGAATGTTGAAGCTATGGGTGGCCTTGAAAGATTTGTGATGAGAACAGTGGAAGTCCTACAGCCTGAATGGCTGCAAAACAAGAAGCCTAAGCCTCATGAGCTAGAAAAAAAAAAAAGAATTAAGACATTGGTATTTGAGTATTTCATTTCCCCCTCATACATTCATTTCTGTGAGGAATATTTTCTGCCTCTGCCCCTCAGCCTGTAGCTCCTAAGCTTCTCTGATCTCAGGGGCCCCTGTCACATTCTGAAGCTCACCTTGTCACACTCAGACAGCTCCCATTTTGCAACACCTGTGCTTTTGGTGCTAATTGAAGAGGACAGAGACCTTGTTCCATACTCATTCTGCATCTCCCAAAATGCCTAGCGTCAAACCCAGCAAACAGTAGGCACTCAATCAATACTTGTTGATCGATTCGAGAGAAATTAGAATGATCCATATCAAACTCCAAGCATCATCTGGGAACTCACTGATTAAACGGATGAATCTTGCAACCTTTCTTGGACACTGAAGCACAGTCTTTGCCATGGGGAGCCCTGAGTCTGGGTTTCTAGACTCAGGAGCCCTACCCACAGCCCCCGTTGGTCAGTCCCCAGCTGTATTCCCAAGATGCGAGACTCTGGCCATTCTCAGATGGCTGGTATATCCATCAAGTGACCTGACAAATGAAGGTTATTCTTTGTTCTCTCTGCTCTTCCTCTTTAAAAGCCCACAAAAATATCATCTGTAACTCCCTTTCCTTAGGGCTCCTGTTTCCCTCTGTAGCTCTAGGGAAGAATGTAATAGAAATATCTTTCAGTTACTAGCATTAAAATGTGCGATGTTAATGTTAGAAAGTCTCACATCAGGACGAATGGTGGGATTAGGACCCAGGCCCAGGTGTAGGGGTCTCAAATGTCTACTAGCAGTGGGCTGTGCTGGGGGTGCCCTTTCAGATGACTTCTATTGCTGTGGCAGCTGACAGGTTAGTAACAATTCAGCAGCACCACAGAGCTGATGTCATGAGGCTAAATGATATCTTAGAGACATGGCATTGAGTTTTATTTATTTCATTTTTCATTATTATTTGTAGTAAAATGGCTATTTAATGAAAAGCAATGAAGGAACATGGATAAACTAACTAGAAATTAATAGTAAATGAATTTGCATGAGTTAAAGATAAGCTGTGAATGTTTTTGTGTATGTCTTGCCAGACCTTTACCGATGCCACTATATATATTTCTGCTATAGATACAATTACATATCCTATTTTGTCAATTGAATTTAGTTATAATTTTTCTACACAAAGTGTATAAACTATCATTTTCAGTGACTTTATATCATGCCAATTTACAGAAATGGACCGTGTTCAGGCCGGGCGTGGTGGTGCATGCCTGTAATCCCAGCACTTGGGAGGCTGAGGATTGTTGTGAGTTCAAGACCAGCTTGAGCTACAAAGTGAGTTTAAGGCCATCCTGAACTGCATAGTGAGACCCTGTCTCAAAAAGGCATAAAAAAAAAGAAAAAAAAAAAAAAAAAAAGAAATGGACCGTGTTCAGAAAGCTGTTTTCATTGGTTACTGGATATGTAAGTGTTTTTCTGTTATTTTGTTTTCCTGTTATAAATTCTCCAGTGGACATTCTTAAGTATAAGCTTTCTCATCTGGTGTGATTGTTTCATACCATAGATTCTTAGAGGTGGATTTACTATGTCAGAGGGAATGTAGATTTTTTAAGTTTCTGTGATGATACCCAGGGCCAGAAGGGTCACGCCATTGCCCTCCCGCAGCTAGTTTTATATTTATGAAGTTAAATTGGTTTGTGTATAAACATTCACAAGATGAAATGGGATGGGGAGAAAGAATAGATAGTTAGTGAATATCTAAAGCTATTCATCTTACCCCAGTCTGCTTTGGTTTAAAGTTTTGCTGTTCTTTTAAAACAGATTTGGGAGGTTAGAGCTCGTTTTTAAATGATACAAGATTTCTGGACGTCTTCTTTTGAATGCTTGTGTGATTATGAAGGTGGTGGGTTTATTTTCAGTATAATTCAAAAGAGCAAAAACAGCATATTCGGGAGAGCTGCGTTTATGTGGTGGTGGTGGCGGCGGTGGTGTGTGTGTGTGTGTGTGTGTGTGTGTGTGTGTGTGTACACATTCATGCTGTAGTTTGTAGCCCCTGAAGTCAAAGCCTGGTTGTTTGAAAAGCAAAAGAGAAGAAAAAAAATCTGCTTTTGAGATGCTCAGGGGAAAGAAAAGGCAAGGTAAAATGTGGGCCATTTATCTTGCTGGGAAGAATTTTGGGGCAGGAAAGAGCTGCATTAGGAAAACTGGTTTTTGGTGTGTGCAGATGTATTAAAAATCTTTTACTTAACGTGTCAAAAAATTTTTTTTTCATAGTAAAAAATAGAAATGCTAATATCTTCCTCCCCCTCCTCCCGCCCCACTCCACTTTCTTGTCTCCTGCTGACTCCCACGCAGCTAGCGTGCTGCTGTCAGATGACGAGGGGGTTGGCTAGGACCAGAGCTTCGAGTGCTGGGGGTCGCGCGTCCTGAAGTGCTTGTCCTTTGAGGAAGGAGGGGTCAGCTTATTCATGGACACTGGGTAGGGCTGCTCTTGGAAGCCAGGCACCCGCTGTCTGGTAGAGAGGAACTGGGTGGGGGCGCCCCAGCCTGCTCCCAGCTTGTCCAGTGTGTTCTCCAGACTACGGGCACGAGGCTGTGTCAGGCAGAGAGAAGAAAGCTCAGGAGTTCTGGTTTTGCTTGTGCCCTGCAGGCTGACCTTGTCCAAGTCATTTAATCTCTCCGAGCCTGAGCTAAACTTGTCTTAGTCTTCGGGGCAAAATGTCCAGCACCCACAATTTAAAGTTTACTTTAGTTTATAGTTCAGGAGGATCACTATGAGTCCCAGCTGTGTAGTGAGACCCTTTACCAAATATATAAAGGAGGAGGAAGGGAGGAGGAAGAAGAGGAGGAGAAAGGTTATGTTTCTCAGGCTTAAATGAAAGAATGTTTTGGGTAGAAGAAAACTGCTAATGTCATAGCAATCCGGAAGGAAGGAGGGAGAGACAGAGCAACACACACACACACACACACACACACACACAGAGAGAGAGAGAGAGAGAGAGAGAGAGAGAGGCTGAGACAGAGCCAGAGGCAGAGGCAGAGGCAGAGAAGCAGGGGGGGGGCTTCTGAGTCGTATCCCCAGGTCCCTGTCTCTTCCCCCTAGAACCCGTCTCTTAACAGCAAGGCAGCTACCACAACCCCATGATCAAGTCAGCTCCCCAAAGCCCCATCCATGAGTACATGAAGCTTTGGGGGACATTCTTGATGTAGACCATAGCAAGGTTAAGGGGTGGTGGCAGGGCCCTTTGTGAAGGCCTAAAGGGTTTGTCTTTCACCCCTGGCCTGTGCTGTAGCTTGCTGGATTTTTCTCTTCCTCCTCCTCCTCCTTTATGTATTTGGTAAAGGGTCTCACTACACAGCTGGGACTCATAGTGATCCTCTTGTCTTCAGACTCCCCAGTACTGGGATTACAGGCATGTGCCATCATGTCCAGTCTCAGTGGCCATCATGGTGCACCTGGGGTTCCAGGGCTGGCCCAACATGCAGTACTGGGAAAAAACCCGGGTCCTTGTGTTTGCCAGGCAGTCTCTTAGACTGCTGAGCTATCTCCTCAACCCACTTGCTGGAATTTTCACATGGAAATTTCATTTTTTCTTTCTTGCCACTTGCATAGCCCAAAGTTTACATGGCTTTTCCTACCCTGGAGGATGGCATTTACATGGAACATGCTCTTTGCTTAATTATTGTTCCAGTTGAGGTCACATGAGGGCTCATGTCAATGAAGACTTCAAGTTTTAGAGGCTTAACTTACTGGAAATATGTTTATCAGCCTCTAGACTGACAGACACCTCTCTGTAGGTAGTTAGACACCCAGGTTTCTTCTTTTTTACAGCTCTATTCTCCCCTACACACATGGAACTGAAACAGCATGGGATGAGTATGTGCGGAAGGCATATTACCCTGCATTAAGTCTGTACAATGAACTAGAAAACATCAGTGGACGGTTTCCTGTCTTTCTCCCAACTGTAAGGACAGGACATTGCCCTCCCCATTTTCAGTACTCCACGCAGCTCCTGACCCAGATGCTAAGTGTATATCAGATCTACATCATTTGTGTCTTCTGTAAACTTAGCCACACAAAGAGAGAGAATAATCAGTATAGTGCCTACAACTCAAAGCAGTAGTGTGTATCTGGGATAGCAGTTTGTGAACTGTAGCCTGTGGGGTGAAGCCTTCCCATGACTTCTTTCTATTAATGAAATTTTATTGGAATCAAGCCAGGCCTGCTCATTCACATATTGCTCATGGCTGTTTCATGCTACAGTGGCAGAGTTGAGTACTTATGACAAACAGCATAGAGGCTAAAAGATTTGCTCTCTGATCCTCTTCAGAAAAATGTGTCAATCCTCCTCTCACGAGGCACAAATGAGATGGGAGACTTGATCTAGTCTTCCCCTGTGAGCTTCCACTTCTTGCTCTGCTTAAAGTGAACTGCTTGTGCTGGTTGCAATGATCAGCCTTGTGTTCAAAGCTGCATCTTTGTAATGCTATATAACCTCCAAATTCAAGTCAGCTGCTATGTGAGTGACAAAGTTATAATATGGTGACTGCATTAGTCATCTTTCCATTGCTGTGACTGACAACTGAGGTGTATAGCTTACAGGAGGAAGGATTTATTTTGGCCCAGGGATTCAGAAGTTTCCATCCATGGTCACCAACTGCAAGGCAGACATATGATTATAGTAGCCTGGAAGCAGAGCAGACGGGAGAAGGAGACAGAGGCTAGACATACTTTCCAAGGTTGTGTCTCCAGGATCAACCCCTACAGGAAGCACAGTCAGAACTGTGCGTGAATGGGCCAGGGAGATAGTTCAGTGGCAGAAACCTGTCTGGCAAGCACAGGATCTCGAGTTCAATCCTCAGTACTACAAATGTGCTTGAAAAACATCTCCTGAGCATCTTTCAAACCAAATCAAGTTGACCATCAACATTAACCATCAGGGTGACTTCCATCTCCTTTCAAGTCAATGTTTATCTTACTTGCCTTCTTCACACTCTACTGCCTCTCATAAAATGTGACCTCATCCTAAAGGCTTATTGGATGAATGTGTAAGTGAATATGCATAAGTGAAGACCTAATGAAAAGCTAAATGGCCTATGAATCATGATATCTCTATTCAGCTCCTTTCAAATTTAATGTATTTCAAGAAACAGACCATACCACCCCCTACCCTGAATGAATCAAAGGAGAACAACCCTTAGCCCCAAGTTACTCATTAGAAGTTTGTGTCCTCTTAGCTTTTCAGTCACTATTTCTCTTTCCTTCTTGCAACAAACAGAAAAAAAAAATATGTCTCTTTTTCATTGTGGGAGGAAATACTACAGACTTCCTGATTAGGAGCTAGCGAAGAGAGTTTGACTTCTCATTCCTGCATCTGAAATCAAATGACACAAGGCACACACTTGCCTTGGACTGAGAGTGCAAGCCGCTGTGGTGCAGGCTGTGTCTACGTGGGTCTCACTGGCCTTGGAGGTGCAGAAGGCGGGAGGGGGATTGTTGCACCTCTAAGATTCACCAAATCTCTTTGAGGTTTCAATAAGCCTCCCTGAGCACACATTGTCAAAGGCCTGAAGTAGAAAGGCTGTGCAGTTATTTTTTACTATAAAGACGCTGCTTTTAATAAAAATAATTTTGATAAGTTAAAAAAGTTATCAAAAAAAAAAAAGAATTGCATTTAGAACCTATGGTACATTTTAAGAAATATTCTCAATTTCTTTGGATTTGAAGTTTTTTTTCATGTTTATGTAGCTTTTTTACAAAAAGTTTTCATTCATTTCCAGTGATTCATGCATTATTTATTTATTTATTTAGTACCACAGGCCTTTAATCTCATAGCACATACCCTAGATCCAGCCATCTCTGGAAAGCCCCAGAGTGTGTGAAGCTTTGGGTGGACATAGAACACTAAGCCATACCACTGCTATAACTCTGGTCCTGACATGTGTATTAGTAATCTGGCTTTGTTCATTTTTTTTTTTTTTAGTATAACTGGAACTGCTTTATTTATTTATTTTATTTTATTAAAGTACAAATATCAATGAGACAGTTTTAGGATACCTTGACAAGATGGATTTGATGAATTAATACATTGCAAACTGTTTTCATAATGTTTTGGTATCGTACAAGGTGCATACATGATATTATACTTACAGACATTATTATAGCAGATGTCTCTTATCAGTAAATTAAGAGAGTGTAGCTGTTTACGTATCTTATTTTTTATACCTGAGTTACATCAAAGATTCAGTAGTTAATACTTTCTACCTTGTTCTTTTCCTAGTGGTTGTCCATAGTATCAGAAGCCGGCATAATATCCTGTCCAACCACCCTTAGTACAAATCTTGCCTCTCATAGAATTATGTAGAAGCATGGTATATCTGCCCACCTGTACTGTCCATACACACACATCATGATTCTTCCTTTCTATACCCCTTACTTTGTCTACACCTATCAAAGATGGGCACTCTATTGTCATTCAACCAATTTAGGTGCCTGAACTCGACACAATACAAAACAGTCCAGCATTCCACAACAATAGTGAGTTATCTGAAGAAGCTGTCAATCGTATCCATTTACAGCTCAACTTATTATTATGACCCTGCATTTTATACCTCATTTTTATACTTTTCTGCTGGATGGTTAAGACCTAGATAGAGCAAGACCTATATACCAACACATGTACTTTTTGTTTCTTATGAGGTCAGTGAAGTCCCCTCAGGGTTTATCTTGTAGTTCTGTACCTTATTCTGTAGATCCTTTATCTGTGTCATCCATGTGGATGAGTCACGGCCAATGCTTGACCAGTTTGCTCTCTGTGAGAGCCTGAGAGAAAGTTTTCTCTCCATGTGACTCTCCCCAGGCACACTATAGAACTTCCATCTCTTTCCTCTGTGGCTCCATAATCTCCTTGCTCAGAAAATTTGGGGCTCAATTGAGTTTCATGATGTTGCAGCACAGGTTCACCTATGTCCTGAGTCTTAACTGACTTTGAGAGGCTAGGGCCAAAATGTTGGCTGGCCTTGTGGTTCTTCTATTTCTCCAGTTTTGATCTGTGAACTTAGGTTGTTAACCATCCAGAACAAAGGCTGATTAATACCCTGCAGCATATGCCATTCACTTTACCTTATCTGACTCAATTGTTTTTTGTTGTTGTTGTACATTTCCATTTGTATTTCTTCGTTTCACTTCTTATACTAAGGAGACTATATGATATTTACAAATGTGTGTCTGGTTTATTTCACTTATGAGTATATGTTCAAGTGGCATCCACTTCAGTATAAATGCTTCAAGCTTATCATTCTTAATAGCTGAGTAATACTACATTATATAGAAATACCACATCTTTTTCAACCATTCCTCATGGGACGGACATCTTGGTTGTTTCCAAGATTTTGCTATCATACACTGTGCTGCTATAAACATAGGTACACATATATCACTATGATACAATCTTTTCAGATCCTTTGGGAAAATTCCCAGTAGGGGGATAGCCAGCTTGAATGGGATTTCTAGTCCTACTGTTTTGAGGAGTCTCCACACTGACCTCCACAATGGTTGTACCAGTCTACATTCCCACCAGCAGTGGAGAAGTGTTCCCTTTTCCCCACAACCTCTCCAACATTTGTTGTTGGTTGATTTCCTTATGATAGCCATTCTTTCTGGAGTGAGATGATATCTCAGTGTTCTTTTATTTACATTTTATGGATGACTAGCGATATGGAGCATTTTTTCATGTATTTATTCACTTCTTTAATTTCATACTCTGAGAAGTATGTATTCATCTCAGATGCCCATTTCTGAACTGGGTCTTTAAATTTGAGGGCCCTGTTATATCTTAGTTCTTTATGTATTCTGGACAGCAGACCTCTGTCTGATTGCTTATTAGTTAGGATTTCTTCAAAATTTGTGGGTTGTCTTTTCACTCCGTTGACAATTTCTTTTGACATGCAGAAGCTCCTTAAGAAGAGTTGATCCCAGTTGTTGATTCTTTCAAGTGCTTCCCATGAGAATATATGTTTGTTCAAGAACTCTTTACCTAAACCTATGTCTTCAAGAGTTCCTCCTACTTTCTTTTCCAGGAGATTGAGTGTTTCTGTTTTAATGTTTAGATCTTTAATCCATTTTGACTTTAACTTAGTGCATGGTGATAGAGCTGGGTCAAGTTTTAGTTTTCGGCATGTAGAAAGCCATGTTTTCCAGCACCATTTGTTAAAGAGGCTATCTTTCTTCCAGTGAGCTTGTTTAACCCCTTTGTCAAAGATCAGATGGCTGAGTGTGATTGTAGATGCCTCTGCATCTTCTAATCTATTCCATTCATCCTCAGGTCTATTTTGTTGCCAATACCATGTTGATTTTATCACAGTGGCTTTGTAGTATAATTTCAAATCAGGAATTGTGATGCCTCCTGCCTTGTCTTTATTGGCCAAGATTGCCTTTGCTATTCTAGGTCATTTGTGGTTCCAAATAAATTTTAGGAATGATTTCTCTATATCTGGGTGGTATGTTGGTGGCAGTTTGATAGGGATTGCATTAAATCTGCACAGCAATTTTGGGAGTATGACCATCTTCATGATGTTGGTTCTTCCTATCCAGGAGCATAGAATACCTTTCCATTTTCTGAAATCCTCTATAATCTCTTTTCTTAGGGTGTTGTACTTTTCCATGAAAAGATCTTTGACTTCCTTGGTTAAGTGACTCCCAGGGTATTTCATTTTCCACGGTGCTATTGTAAAAGGTATTGTTTCTATTGTTTCCCTTTCAGTGTGCTTGTTATCTGTGTAGAGGAATGCTATTGACGTTTTGCGTATTGATTTTGTATCCTGCTATGCTACTGAATTTCACTATCAGTTCTAGTCATTTCTTGGTGGAATTTTTGGGGTCTTCCAAGTGTAATATCATGTCATGTGCAAATAGTGATAATTTAACTTCTTCTTTACCTATTATTATTCCCTTTATTTCTCCCTCTTTTCTAATGGTTGCTGCTAAGGATTCCAAGACGATATTAAATAGAAGGGACGATAGAGGAATCCTTGTCTTGTACCTGATTTAAGAGTAAAAGATTTCACTTTTTCCCAATTTAGGATTATATGAGCTTTTGGGTTGCCATAGATAGCTTTTATCAAGTGAAGATACAATCCATCTATTCCAATTTTCTGTAGGACCTTGAACATGAATGAGTGTTGGATTTTGTCAAAAGCTTTCTCTGCATCAATTGAGATGCTCATGTGGTTTTTTGATTTCAGTCTATTAATATAGTGTATTACACTTATAGATTTTCGAATATTGAACCATCCTTGCATCCCTGGGATGAATCCTACCTGGTCATGGTGTATGATCTTCTTGATGGTTTGCTGTATTCTATTTGCCAGGATTTTATTGAGCATTTTTGCATCTATGTTCATGAGGGAGATTGGCCTGTAGTTCTCCTTTTTGGTTGTGTCTTTCCCTGGTTTTGGAATCAGTATTATACTTGCCTCCAGAAATGATTTTGGGAGGACTGTTTCCTTTTCAATTTCATTGAGGAGTTTGTGAAGTGTGGGGACTATATCTTCTATAAATTTCTTATAGAATTCAGCTGCGAATCCATCAGGACCTGGACTTTTCTTTGTCGGAAGGCTTTTTATTTCATTTTGTATTTCGTTGGTTGTTATCGGCTTATTGAGAGTTGTTATATCTTCTTGATTCAGTTTTGGTAATTTGTACCTTTCTAGGAATCTGTCCATTTCTTCTGTGTCTTCTATTCTGTGAGCATAAAGATTCTTGAAGTAACTATTGATAATCTTCTGAATTTCCGCTGGGTCTGTGGTGATTTCACCCTTTTCAGTCCTTATTGCTTGTACTTGAATTTTCTATTGCCTCTTTTTGATGAGGTTGGCTAGTGGATTATCCACTTTATTTAGGTTTTCAAAGAACCAACTTTTTGATTTGTGGATTCTTTGAACTGTTTTTTTTTTTTTATCTCAATTTAATTAATTTCTGCTCTAATCTTTATGATTTCTTCCTGTCTTTGCACTCTGCGTTTCATTTTCTCTTCTTTTTCTAGTTGTTGGATGTGCAATATTAGGGTACTAATTTGTTTCTGTTCTGTTTTTCTAATGTGTGAGTTCATAGCTATGATTTTCCCTCTAAGAACTGCTTTCATCACATCCCATAAATTCTGATAAGTTGTACTTGAATTTTCATTAAATTGTAGATATTGTTGAATTTCTTGTTTAATTTCTTCTGCGACCCATTGATTGCTGAGTTGGGTGTTGTTTAGTTTCCATGAATTTAGTGGGTTTTTCTGGTTTCTTTTGTCATTTATTTCCAGTTTCATTGCAGTGTGGTCAGACAATATGCATGGAATAATTTCTATTTTCTTGCATATACTTATTCATGACCTCTGGACTAGTATGTGGTCTATTTTGGAAAATGACCTGTGTGCAGCTGAAAAAAATGTGTAGTCAGCTGTGATTGGGTGGAACACTCTGCATATGTCCACCAGGTCCATTTGCTCCAAGCTCTGGTTCAGTTCTGCTACTTCCTTGCTAAGTTTTTGTCTGGTTGACCTATCTTTTTGAGATAAGGGTGTGTTAAGATCTCCTGTTAAGATTGTGTTCTTGGACATTAAGTTTTTCATGTCCCTTAAGATTTGTCTTACATAGTTGGGTACTCCTGTGTTTGGTGCATAGATATTTATGAATGTTACTTCTTGCTCTTGAATTTTTCCCCTGACCAATATATAGTGGCCTTCTTTGTGTCGTTTGATCATTCTTGGTTTGAAGTTGAGACTATCTGAGAACAGAATTGCTACTCCTGCTTTTTTCTGAGGTGCTGGGGCATGTAGTATTGTTTTCCATCCTTTGACTTTGAGCCTATGAATGTCCTTTTGTGTTAAGTTTGTTTCTTGTATACAGCATATTGTTGGATTTTGTTTCCTAATCCACTGTGTCAGTCTATTTCTCTTAATTGGAGAATTGAGTCCATTTACACTGATGGTTATAATTGAAGTGTGCTGACTTATGTTTGTCATGATATTTAGCTGGTATTGTTTACTCCTTTGTAACCTGTGTTTAATTGACTGTCCTGTTTAGTGGGCTCCTTCCATTTTCTTTCATGGAGTTCTGGTCATTGTGGTCTCTCTCTAGAACCTCTTTCAGCAGCCTGTGAAGGGATGGCTTTGTCATCATGAAATTCTTTAGTTGTTCTTTGTCGTGGAAGTATTTCACTTCTCCATCAAACTTGAAAGAGAGTCTTGCAGGGTATAATAGTCTTGGTTGGAACTTGTTTTCGTGTAGGACTTGAAGAACTCTGCTCCATGCTCTCCTTGCCTTCATTGTTTGTGTAGAGAAGTCGGCTATAATTCTGATAGGTTTTCCTTTGAATGTGAGCTGCTTCTTCTCTCTAGCAGCTTTCAGTATATTATTTTTGTGTTGGATTTCCGGGATCTTAACTGTTATATGTCTCAGTGTGTTTGTACTTGGGTTGAAGTTATTTGGTGTTCTGTATGCTTTGACTACCTGAATGTTGGATTGTCTCCTCCTATTTGGGAAGTTTTCTGCGATTATTTCTCCCCAAATTCTTTTTATGTCATTTGTATTGACTCCTTTATTCTCATTGATACCAATTATTCTCACATTGGTCATCCTGTGTCATCTTGCAGGTGATGGATTATTTTTTCCTGCATTCTCATTGTTTTTAAGAGATCCTTTCTCATCTTTTCATTAGCTGCTCTCGCATCTTCAAGATCAGAAACTCTGTCTTTGCTTTCACTCAAATGGTTTTGTAGACTCGTGATTGATATTTTTAGTGCTTATATATCTCTTTGACTCTGTTTCATGTATTCTTTTTCTTTTCTGTATTGCTCATTCAAGGAATCTATCATATTTCTGATCTCCTCAATTTTTTATCCTTGTCTTCTTTAGAGGCAGTTATTAATTATTTTTCTGCAGTGTTTCTTCTAAGTTGGGTTTCCTCTGTACATTTCCAGACTTGTTTCTATATTTCAGATGCTATGATTTCTAAGAATTCTTTTTTTTCAAAGAATTCTTTTTCGATTTCAGAAATTATTTCTGCTTTGAGTTCTTCATGACCTTTCTGCTGTTGTGACTTTGCTTCAGATATTGCTAATTCATATGTTTCAGCTGGAATAGTGCTCTCTGTGCTTGTTCTGGGTGAGCATTGTTTTTCCACCCAATGTTTCTGGAATTGACTCTTTATTTCAGATACTATGTATTCAGATATTTCTTTTTTAAGTTGGGGAATTACTTTTCATTTATTTCCTCTATACCTTTCTGCTGTTGTTCCTTTGCTGCTGTATCTTTTAATTCATTCATTGTAGCTGAGCTAATGTACTCTGCCCTTATTGGTGGACTCGAGGTCTGGGATTGCATTTTTCCCCTTGTCTTTGTCATTTTGTATAGCACTGACCTTTGACCTTTGATGTAGAGCTTTCATGTAGCTATAACCTTAGCTTGTTATGAGATACAGGTGCCAGTCTATTAAGTTTGAGATTATCCAGGTATGCCTATCCTGGATCTAGCTGTTGTGTTCAGTTCCTTTATGCTGCAGCTCCTGTGGTTCCCCTCTGTTTGTTCCCTGTTCAGGCAAGCATGAACTGGGATGCAGAGCAAGTAATGAAAATTCCCACTGTCTTGGCTGGCTTCGGGGCGAGGATCTGGAAAATTGCCAGAGTCAGCCCTCCTGTGTCAGGCAGGTCGCTCTCTAAGTGGGCTGGCTTGGGCTTTGGTGGGTCTGCTGGGCTCCCAAAAGGATAGTGGATGACCCTATTCACCGGGTAGGTTGTACTGGGTTAGCCAGCCTGTGCTGGGTCCGGGTCTATAGGCCGGTACCTGAGAAGGCTGGGAAAGGTCCCTGTGGTGCAGCGGGCCTGAAGCCTTCACTCAGAAGCCAGGCTGTGTTGTGTTTCGGGCCATGGTGTGGGACCAGGGATCGCTGAGAAATGTCCTTCCAGTGTGGCAGGTTTGGAGTTCTCACTCCAGCCCAACCTGCACTGGGTCTGGGGCCATAGGGTGGGACCAGCAATTGCTGGGAAATGTTTCTCTGGTGCGGTGAGCCTGGAGCTCTCACTGGCCAAGCTGTGCTGGGTCTCGGGCCGCAGGGGGTGGGGGACAGGGAATCTCTGGGAAACGTCTCTCCGGCATGGTGGGCCTGGAGTTCTGCACTCATTGAACTTTGATGCCCAGGGAGTCAGGGAAATTCCCACTCACTCAGTGGGCTTTAGGGCAGGGGATCCAGGGATGTGCTGGTGAGTGGGTCCTGAGGTTTCAGGCTGGTCACTGGCTTGGAGGGGTTGGGGGCAGGGATCCGGGTAGCGCGCATGGGAACCATACACTCACTGATCTGGGAAACCTGGTGAGTTGTGCAAATTCCCACTCACTGGGAGAGCTTGGGGTGGGATCCAGGAGGCCGCTGGAGTGAACCACTGTCTTAGGCTGGTCTCTCAGGTTGGGTGGTGTGGGCAAGATCCAGGAAGATGGCAGAGTCGGCTGCGCTGTCTCTGGTCGGTCTCTGGGGCTGGGCGGGCGTGGGCAGGATCGAGGAGGCTGCTGGAGTCGGCTGCGCTGTCTTGGCTGTTCTCTAGGGCTCTATTTTCTATTTTTTTAAATGTATTTGGTACAGGGTCTCACTATGTATCAGCTAGCCTCAGGTGTGCACCACCAGGCCCAGACTCGGTGGCATTGTCAGTGTGCCTCCAGGGGCAGAGCCAGTGTGGCATGTGGTGCAGGGGATAGAACCCAGGCCCTGAGCTTGCCTAAGCAGGCGTTTAGTCCACTCATCTATCTCACTGGCCCTCATTGCCAATGATGATACAAAATGGTACAGCCCACTCAGGCAAGCAGTTTTTGGTGAGGCCTAGGTGCTCGATCCTGTGGAGATGTTTCAAAGCTTAATTCAAAATGTCTGGGTCCCCATGAAGCCATACTATACCCAAGTCTACCAGGAGATCTGGATATGAATGGAGTTGATGGGCTTCATTGTTCATAAAATCAGAAGTGCTGGTAAAAGAAGCAAAGCCTTAAAAGGTTCAAGTCCCGCACCTGCTCACGGTCACCATTAACCTGCTGTCAAGTACACATGAGATGAAGCTTCAGTCTGCCTGTAAATTTAAGCAAGCTCTGTTAGATGGGAGCACAGAATGTCATTGTACACCTCATCAGCAGAGTTTACTCTGCAGCATGAATACATGCGCCTGTGAGCTGCACCACCCCACTCTGGACTGTTTTGTGTGTCCCAGCAGATCCTCTGTATGTAGCAGCTGTCCTCAGAGCCTCACCCACCCTTCTGGAAAACACTCCAGAAGGAGGAGCTCACATCATAGATTCTCCACAGAGTGGTAGAGATAGCAGGGCTGGGTCTAGGCACCCACTGGGATTCTGATATTCAATAAATGTCTAATAAGTGAAAAACAAATGGTACAGCCCTTGTGGAAGACAGTTTGTCAGCTTCTACTCAACTGAGTGTTCTTACCATATGATACAACATTGAATTTCTTGGTATTTACTCATATAAGGTAAAACTTTACACACACACACACACACACACACACACACACACACACACACACACGACTTGCACAGAAAGGTTTATAGCAGTTTTGCTCATAAATGCCAAGACTCAGAAGCACTAAGATATTCCTCTGGTAGGTAAATGAATAAACTATGGTACATCCAATGGATTATTATTTAGCACTAAAAAGAAATGAATGATCAAGTGATGAAAAGACATAGAAAATTTTAAATGCACTTTAATAAATAAAAGAAGCCAGTTTGAAAAGGCTACATGCTGTATGATTCCTATTATATGACATATAGAAAAACTGAAGGTAATGAAAAGATTTAGTGATCACCAGAGGTTACCAGGGAGGGAAGGATACCCAGGAAGCACAGAGAGTTTTTAGGGCTGTGAAATTTGTGTGATATTATCCTGGGAATACCTTCTTTACTACACATTTTTCAAAACTCATAGACTGCATAATACCAAGAGTAAGCCCCTAATATAAATGATCAACTTTGTATGGTGATAGAATTTGTCAACATAGGTTTATGCATTGTTAACAATTATGCAGCTCTGCCATGGCGGTGGCAGGCATGGGCGTAGAGCAGAGGGTATATGGGAACAGTGTGTCCCCCACCGAATTTTGCTATGAATCTAAGCTGAAGAAGTCCTTTTAGAAAGCTCAAGTTTGTATTCTAAAAATATAGCATATACAAAAGTGAGCAAATCTGGAGTGTACAGACTGATGTGTTTTCCTCAGTTGAACATATTCATAGATCTGTCACCCAGATCAAGAATCAATGTCAGCAGTACCTGTAAGAGCCTTAGAATACCCACTGCCCATCACAGACAACTCTATACTAAAATAATGATCACATTGTCTTCTGGCAGCATTCCTGGTTTTGAGGTTTTGCACCCATGGTGCAGACTCAGCATATCCACTTCTGAGTCTGGCTTATGTACAATGATAAAGTTGTTTGTGTGCCATAAGGACGAGAGACAGTTGTCAACTGTGTCCAGTGTACACAAAGGAGTGATGGGTGGTTAGACAAAGCACCTAGGACTGGGCCTGAGGAAATTAATTTTCAGTTGTTGTGATAATCATGTTGATCATATTTGAAATTTAGGGGAGAATAGACAGCAAAGCCAAGGAGACAACGGACTAAAAGCCCCAAGCAGCATTACTTTCTCTAACCATCCCTTCCCTTTGCTTTATCTGAAAGCTTTAGCTGAAGATCTTAAACATGAAAGTGACTTTGGAGAGAAAGACTTTCCAAGAAGCCAAGAGGTAAGACTGCTGCAGAAAGCAAGAGGGCACTTTTGGAGCTATGGAGAAGCTGGGCTTTGAGGAGGAGCACACACTCACTGAAATACCCTGGAATGCTGGGAAATGAGTGCTAGCTGCTGAGGAGGTGAAAAGGAGTCAAGCTGTGGTGATTGGAGAGCACAGCCCCGGATGCTAGGTGGCTGATAGAGGCCAGTGGGCTCAAAGGTGAGCTGGTCTTCTTCCGTGCTGGCAGTAGACGTGGTGGCGTGAGGGTTTCCATGGTGATTACCAGCAACCACCCAAACCTCAATAATTTACACTTATGGGGATTTCTTTCTTCAAAGCCTCTGGTGGCTCATTATGATTAGGACAAGAAAAGGCTCTTCATTTTGATGGGCCTGAAAGTTCAAACTATTTTCTTTGAGGTCAAACTCAGCATAGACATGAGACTTCATTAGCTGTTCCTCAGTTCTGAGAAGAAATCTCACAGGATTCAACATTTAAAGCTCAGGAAACATAGGGATATTCCTAGGGGGAATATGTTAGGTTATGTCAAGTCTCTGGAAGGATCTGATGTTTTGAAGTAAAGGAGGTCTTCACTTTTTTTTTTTTTAAGAAAACCCCCAGGAGTTGCGCAGGCCTGTTTCTTATACACATTATGTATGTTGCAGATAAAAAGCATGCTAGTCTAGGAGTAGGAGGTCTTATTTTTATATCCAGTCAGGGCTCTGAGTAAGCCATTTTCATCCCTTTTGGACTCAGTTTTCATTTTCTGTAAAGGATGAGTATGGCAGTGGTGTAGAAAAAAAACTTGTCAGTACTTTTTGAGTTATAGTTCTCTGTGAGTCTGAGAAGAACCCAGTATCACCAGGAGAGAAGAAGAATCAAGGAGCTCATCATGTGTGGGAGGACTGGCCTTTCTTGGGGGACTTGAAGCCCAGGCCCAATTCTGCCGTGATCAACAAGTCAAAATTCCCCCAGGCTTGTTTGGATGACTTAGAAATACATGGTACAAACTATTACTCTAAAAGGTGCTTTCTTAAGAGACAAAAGACACATCATTTAGAAGGCTAGTTTATTAGCCTTTAGAGATTTCATGGATCAAGGGCCATATGACACCAGGAATCCTGCATCAGGGAATTATATCTACCACTTCCTAGGAAGGAGTCCCATGTGCTTCTCAGGAGAGGTGTTTCAAATATCACTGTGCATTTTGTCCATGTCATGGCCATGTCTAGATGTCCCCCCAGGCCCCATGTGCTTATAGGTTAGGCTTTTCGGAGCTGGCTAAACTTAGGGTATCTGACACTGGATTTAATTATGCCCCACTCAAAGGGCAGGTAACCTGGATGGAATTTAAGGGACAGAAAGAGGGTTGTTAACTTGCTTGCTACTTCAGTGCTTTGCTGCCTTCAGTAAACTGTTTCCTGCCTTGGAGCCAGCCTGTTATGGATCAGAACCTTTACAAACTGTGGGCCAAAATAAATGTTTCCTTTTCTAACTTTGGGTGTTGAGTACTTTGTCTCAGCAATGAGAAAAGTTACTAAGATAGTTCACCAATCACTAGCTAGGCAGATGCTGATGCTGGGAAAAATTAAGTGTGTATTCCATAGCTCTCATGTGTGTAGGCAGAAATGGAAGTGAGAGTCTATTTAAAGACATGCTGTCTATAATCTTGTCCCTCAAATCCTTTCTCTCTCTCTCTCTCTCTCTCTCTCTCTCTCTCTCGGAGCTATCTCCCTGGTCCAAATCCTTCTATTTCTATGATACAATCATTTCAAAAATGAGAGTGAGACCTCCCCTGATCCATGATGCAGCTTTATTCATTCCTCCTTTGTCGAGTAAACTACCTTAAATCCTTGTGGATATCTGTCACATTTTTCAGTTCTTTACCTGTAACTCATACTGCTGGCTCTCACCCCCTCACCTCACAGAGATATATCATTGGAGTCTCTACGTGACCAAGTTCAGCAGACTTTTTTCCTTCTTCCCTTCCTTAATTTCTCAGCACCACTGAACACTGTTGACATGAATTGAGCCTCACTTTCCTCATACAATAGGCTCCTGTATTCTATTCACCTTATCCATTCTTCTTCCCCTGAGAGTTCATTCTTCACTATCTAGCCTGACTCACGTATTCCTTCCTTAATCAATTCTATTTACTCCCTGGGTTTTGATTATCATCCATCTTAGTCACTTTCTTGTCACTGGGACAAAGCATCCAACACCCACAATTTAAAGAAAGAGAAGTTTATTTTGGATCACATTTCAGAGGGTTTAGTCCATGTGCAGCTGGCTCGAAGGCAGAAACATCATGGCAGAAGGGCCTGGGCACAAGACAGCTGCACAGCTCCTGGCAGCCAGGAAGTGGAAAGCGAGGTGGGGAGCCAGGGACCAGAACACGCTCTTCTAGCTCAGGTTCCGGGCCACCTACTTCTCCAACCAGGCCCCACGTCATAGGAGCGCATTCAGCCACCAAACCCATCAGTTTATGAACCTAGTAATAAGTTTGGTGCCCCACGATCCCATCACTTTCCAAACACATGAGGCGTTGTGGAGACATTTTTAATCTAAACCATAACATCATCCATCTGTCAATGACACCTAGATTTAACCGTACTTGGTTCTTCAGGCTAACCTCTTGGGGTTGAAATGGCTTTTCATTTCTGGTGTCAATCACCCCAAAAGTCCACAAAACATACATGATTCTTTATTGAATTGAGTCATCTCACTCTGCTATTTAAACTAGCAAAATTGGCATGGTACTTTAAATCAAAATCTAACCTACTGTGCTAGAACAAGGCCAAGCATACAGCACACCACTAGTTGAAAAGCAAAACACATATATAAAGGAAATGTATTCAAGGCAGCTTGCCAAGAAATCTGCAGAAGAGGAAAGGCTACAAGCAATTGTGTGGCGACAATAATGGTATCTGATTAAGTGGGGTGTTAGAGTTCTTCCCTTTGGATATATGTATCTATTAGTCAGAAAGAGAAGTGAGCATTCCGTAGTATTCTATTAGAAATCAACACCATCAACAGATCTCATCAAAATAACATGCAAGCAGCATATCTAAAAGCTATTTAGCAGAACCACTCAATATTACATATGAGGCTTAAAGATGCCCACTTTGAAATTGTTCCCTTTAATCACACACTGGAAGCAGCAAGATGTAGGAGAAATTATTCTTGCCTCAAATTAATTAGAATTCTCTCTGATTGAAAGCCCTTTCAAAGAAAGCAAAGGAAAAATAATTAATGCCATACAAAAGATGACAGTAAAAGAGGGTTATGTATGAATGCAATGACTGTTTAAGCCACTCAATGCTTGGAAACCATCCAAGGCTTTTCTTGAGGACACTGGCCATAGAGTCCTACTGGAGAAGAGGATACTTCTATTGCTGAGCTAGTAACTTTGAAGGCTTACTAGCAGTAGAAAAAGCAAATGGAAGTTATAGATTTGAATCTGCCCAAAGGCTGACGGTTGGAAAGAAGGTTGCCCCAGAAAAATGGAAACTTGTATAGGCCCAGCATGTCCCCTACTATGTCCTGTTTTTAAATATACACATGTTAACCACTGGGGTTCCTGGCCTTGTTATGGAATCTTATTTACACATGGCCAAACCCTGTCCCTCGACCATCTTCCTCTTCTTAATGGCTCTGTTCATCCTCCTACCACCTCCAGACCTACCTCACCTCAAGCTGTCATCTCTAGGCAAACAGGTTTTCATTTGAACAACCATCTTCTGTTCTGCAAGTAGTGACATAGCAGGAGTGGATTCCATGGTGTGCACACTGTGGTCGCAGCATGTCCAGTGTTTGGTTGCTCTTAAGGAACATGTATAGTTCAGCGTGGGAGGCACAGCCATTTCCCATCTGAGAACTCCGGGAACTTTAATCTCCTGGAGTGCTGGTCTCTTACCTATGATGAATAAATCATGACCGAAAAGTATAGGAGACAACTGAAGTCATAGGCTTAGCCCAGTGAGTGAACCAAAGTAGATGTAACTTAGGTACAAGTTCTTGATTTTATAGACCACTGATTCTGTCCATGGAAATATTATTTTAAAAGTCTCCAGATATGGTCAAGTTGGATAAGAAATAGAGATGAGAAGACAATGACACCAACCATATACAGGCTGATGTATGTCTGTACTGGCTGCATGGGCACAGCTTAGAGACAATCCGTAGAATATATTCCAGCGTGAGGAACACCCAGTGCTCCAGGAGTTAGGATACCAGGTTCTAGTTGGTTCCACCATAAACTATTATCTGATCTAGAAAATTTACCTTTCTCATGAGAATTACATTAGCAACAATTTGTGAGAGACTTTGGAAGGTATAAAGCGCCGTGCAAGTGTTTGCTATGAACCAGGGTATCATCACTGGTTTTGCCTCACAGGTGTGTTCTGGAGGGAAGAGGCACGAGTTCAAATATGCTCAAGCTCACCAAAAGCTTGGGAAGCAGAGAGGTGGGGTAATCACATGACATGTCTGGGGAGAAAGGGGAGCTTTGTATTCATGAGATTTTTTCAAAACTTGCTTTCATATCAGTGCTAGGTAAAAAATTCCCATTTCCTATAGTAATTCTCATAAGTGTGTTTCAGGAAGCTTCGTTTATTGGGTCAGCAAGCAGGAGCATGCTCTTGTCCTTCTTCCACAGGTACCTTAGCAAGGGTGGCCTTTCCCCATGGCCATACCTTCTTCTAGGACAGTACCAATTTTAATAGTGGCTATGTGTGGTCAGATGGTTTCTAAACTATTGTTTCTCAGTCAACTCTTGAAGAAGGATTCCAACCTGTGTGGGTTTTCCAAGATACAAATGTTGGTTATTTTATCATTTTTTTCCCTCAGTTTTGCATTTTCACTGGAATTCTGGGACAGCAGTAGAAACACTGCCCTGCATTCTGGCACATTGCTCTGCCTCCAAGTTGTGGGCTAGCATGTTTACAGACAAGGAAACTGGCAATGTTTTTCATTTTTGTTTCAGTGGAAAAGCTCAGGGATGTATAATAATTGTGTCCTTTTCACCTAATGACTTACTCAATACCAGGCAATGGCAAAAGTGAGGGCAAACTGATGGGCAGGTGTCGCTGAAATTTTTTTTTCTTTTTTTTCAGTAACGAAGATTGAACTCGACCTTGTGCTTGCCAGACATGTGCTTATTCTACTGAGCTATCTCCCCAGCTCTGAAATATTTTTTTAGCTTTTGTTAATTCATTTACTATTTAGTGTACATTTATTACATGCACAACTGACCAGGGCTTTGAGAGAAGTGGAGGGCTAAGGAAATTGCAATCCATTAGAAAAAAACAGACATGCTAATAACCAGAAATCCAGAGAGTGGATGTGTGAGTCCTGGGTGAGACCTCCAGGGCTGCAGGAGCACAGAGGGAGGAGCAGTTGATTCAGATGGAGAAACAGGGGTGGCTCCCAAACAAAGACACATTTTACCTGGCCTTGAAGGAGGAAACAGATGAAAGACAGAGGTGAGAAATGTTTATGTGGATGCGAAAACCTGACCTGGACCTACAGAGTAAAACAACAGAGCACAGAAGTAGCTGGAGGTGGATTGTGGGGGGGCAGGGGGGGGCAAGTCCCACATGGTTGGAGCTGGTGATTGGTGGCACGGAGAAGGAAAGGGACCTGGAGAGGAGTGCAGCAGGCAGGACTTTGGAGGGGTCTCAAAAGAAGGGTCTTGTCTGTTTGCTCACTGGTATTTTCCAGGCACGGGCAAGAAACCTGGCACATAGTACATATTCAGTAAATACTTGTGAAATGCAGGAATGTATGTAGAAGTGAGGAGTTGTGAAGCTTTACTCTTGCTTCAGAATAGTGACTCTGCTGGTAAAAAGGGCAAACCAACAGTAGCAAGAGTTCTGGGCGGGTGGGTCCTTGTTGCTACTTCAGCAGAACACTCCCTACCCGCCCACAGAACTCCGTTTTCTTGAGCAAGGCTTTTTGTTTTGTCCAAATACCGGTGCTTCTGGTACAGCAGTTCCAGCACAGCTGGGGGCATGCCACAGGTTAAGTCAGTGAAAATTGGCCTCCACTTTTTGTGGTTGCTGTTGCCAGAGCTACCTCAACACCTCTCTACTTCCACTGGGCTTATGCAGAAAGTAAATGGACCTTGGCATTTCCAGGAGCAATCTCACCTTGTCCAGCAGGCCGACTGAAGCCAGGCAGTGACAGGAAGAGCAGAGACATGGAGAAATACACTCCTGAGGACGCTGTTGTGGGTCCTGAATCCAGCCATGCCTGAAAGCTCCACGAGTATCCATTACACCAAGTCCCGAGTCTCTCCTTTAGCACAAGGATGAGGAGCCCTGCCTGGGGCAATCCATTAGGGACCCACTTCAAACGTCCCAGTGACTGGTATATTCTGGTACAAGACAAGGCAGACTTGGCCTCTACCAATATAGAGGCCCTTTATTGCATATTTAACTCAGGGGGCATTGTCTCCATCAGGAGTCACTGAACAACCCTTAAAGGTGTTTTCATTCACACTCTGGGTGCTGTATGTTTCCATTTTAGATCTTCAGTGTTGTACTGGGAAATGAACATGTATGTGGTATGCTGAGAATAAAGGACCATATTTATGGTTGGTCACTGTCATGCCTGAGGGTCCTTGCTTACCCCTCACCTTCAACCCCACTCATCTTGAGATTTGAAGGTCTAAGGGCTCAGATTCTGAGATGAGCCATGTGTCTCTCCCTTACTCAATCAGAAAAGGAGGGAAAACTTTCTGAGTTGGAGGAAGGAAGAAAAAATAGGTGGGAAAGAAGATGAGTTAGCTCCAGGCTAGGGCTCCTGTCCCTTCCCTCTTTGGATAATGCCTTTTAAAGTTTTGAAATTCCAATTTTGGGCAGGGAAGGGCTACTTCCACAACTCACCTGAAGTATGGAGCCCAGGAGTCCAGCCAGGCCCAGATGCAAGTCCTCCACGACATCAGCCAGAGTGGCAAAGCCAGGGGGTGAAGTGTATGAAGAGAAAACCAGATCAGCCCCCGGGCTCCTGTAGAGGAATTTGACCTGGGTGGGGAACTTGCAAAGATTTTCTTGTGGTCAGAACCAGGGGCAGCCAGTGGACCAACTAGGTTAGCCACGTGGATAGCCACGTGGAGCCACGTGGAGGTGCCTCCAAAGAGGGAAAGGGATGGAGGAGAGGGAAGAAAGAGGGAAGAGGGAGGGAAGGAAAGCATGCCTTCATTTTGCCACACCAGGAAGGCACAAGGGACACAGGAAATCCTGAGCAGGCCTGGGGTTTAAACGTGAAATGGTTTAAACATCACTGAATGAGACGGTGCTTTGTGAAAGTAATAAGATAACATTTTAGGCCATCAGGTTGAAAGAGAGTGTCCAGAGAGAAATGAAATCTTGGAGAAAAAAAACCGTGTACTTTCTTTCCCCTGAACTTGTGGCTTATGCCCTTATATATATTTTTGATGTAATCTTTGGTATCGGGGTAAAATCTTGGGTTAAAGGCAAAGGAGAAAGTGTTGAGTAGCATCACCGTTTACTGACAGCCCTGTCCTTCAAGCTTCTGTTGTAGCTGTGTGGTTGGGCCCAGCCTGTGTGGCTGCCCTGACCACTGTGGCCTCTGCATTGTGGGTGCAATTGTTTCCTGGCCAGAGGGCAACTGGCCTTGCTGCTGGTGCCTACAGCATCTTTTCTTTTTAAAATTTTTATTTATTTATTTGGTACAGGGTTTCACTATGCAGCTCAGATTCATAGCAATCCTCTTGTCTCAGCTTTGCCAGTGTTGGGATTATAGGCATGTGCTACCATATTCCAGGGCCTGTATGGCATGTAGTACTGGGGATCAAACCAGGGTCCTCACATTTTCCAGGCGGGCACCTAGACCACTGAGCTACTCCTCAGCCTCCCACCACCTTTAGTTGGAGGAATCAGTCATGGTTTGAGAGGCCATGAAACCTTTCTCATCTCCAGTGTTGAAGTGGGGCTGATCAGTTTGTGCAAAGTGAAGCATTCGGGTTTGTTTCCTCGGGGTGCTCGTCCTCTGGGATGCCTCAGCATTACTTAGGAGAGGTTGATGGTGTAACTCACTGGGAGAGGGCTTGCTGAGGGTGCTTCAGGCCCTAAATTCAATTCCTAACACTGGGAAACAAAATTAACCGGTTAGAGAAACCAGAACAGCCTACTGTTCATTAAAAATTCAGATTCCCAGTCTTGAGCCTTGGTTCTTGATATATATCATCCTTTGCACATTCTTTGAAAAATAGCACTAAACATATTTTAAGCATTTGGATTTCCTAAGGGGCTCCAGAACAGATAACTAATTCATTCCAATTCTCTCCTACAGATTAGTTCTAAAGCCAAGTCAAAGTTTTTAAGGGGAAAAATCATGTGAAAGGTAGTTTCTCTAGAAAGTTGACAGCAACTAGAAGAAAAAATGTGCCCAGAATAGACATGACATCTTAATCATTGGTACTGAGGAGCTGTAATGCCAGACTATAGAAAGCTTAAATAAAACTGTAGCTCTTTTTCTTTTTATTAAAGAAAGAAAGCCCAGGAGTACAATACCAGAACAAGAACCAATTCAAGAAGCTTGCTGGTATGATATTGTCAGTCACACCAGTGATGTGGATAAAAGCTTTTAGCACATGAATAATTTCAGTGAAAGGGCTTTATCGCTTTTTATTTGCTAGGCATTTACAGGAGAATAAACATGCTGGTATATATTATATATGGAGTGAAAGTCAGCAGCGAATGAAAGCAAAGACCCTCGGACCCAGTTACCAGAACAGACAGGGTTGCTTAGCAACCAAGCAACTGGAGAATTCTCGCTCCCATTCTTTCTTTTGTTTTTAGATTGCAGTAACCTTTGATCAATTTTGGCTCCACAACAAAAGCCTTAGATATTTTGAGAGGAGGGCACCTGCTAATTTATAGTAGTAAGGACATAAACCATGACACCATTTCTCTCTGATAAATAGAAGAACAGTCAAAGATTCCTTTTGAAAGTCATGGGCTGGATCCCTGATGACTCAGAAGTTGCATGATAATTGCTGCAAATCACTCTAACAGCATTTGCTGTCTGTCAATTTCCCTTGATTCTCCTGTTCATTGGCCAGTTTTGGAAGCTCAGTTCTTGGTTCTATAGCCATTTCCTAGGAGGTATCTGGATGCCCAGGCTCTAAGTGCTGGGGCCATTCCCTTGTGTGGCTATTCCTTTTTAAGAGTGTCATGGAATTGAACACCAAACTGGAAAGAACTTTATCATCATCTCTTCTGATTCCTCCCTTTTTTGCAGCCTCAACTTAAGTTTTTAGGAGGCAAGTTACCAACTGTCCATGGGTTCAGCTGCCAATAAAGAAAAGTCTCAGATCCTTTTTTCCCTTAGGGAGATTTAAAGCTGTGAAGAGTAAGGAAGACTAGAGATAATGATCCGATCCAATCCAATTTTATTTGTCTGCCTAATAGGGAGGAAAAAAATAGCAGACAGTTGCATTCAGCATATTTGTGGAGTATCTGCAGGATGGCTTTCCAGGATCAAGCCACCAACAACTTGGCTTCCAGAGGTCGAGCTGATTTTAATGAAATTATCTCTCCTGAATCAATCAGTCAAGGACTTCTAATAAGCTAATAACATATCATTTCCCTTAGTTTGAAAGAGATAAATGCTTGAGATGGTGACTGAGGGAGGAAGGAAGAGAGGAAGGAGCCGAGGCTGAGAATCCTGCCTTTCTTGCGCCCTACAGGTCCTCTTTGGAGCCTTGCGGTAGCCCTACTTGAATGAAGCCAGTATGACTGTATCATTCCTTTCCCTTTTTTAGAATAGAAGACCACCAGAACCTTTTGAAGCTCTAGCTGTCTCTTGGTTTTTGAATCAGTTCTGGAGTATCCATTGCCTGTGCGAGTAAAAGCTAGTTTTCTGGCTTCTCCATGACTCTGTTGAACTGAGAAGCGTAATTTCCATAGTTCTTGATGAGATATAAACATGAAAGAGGTGGTCTTAGTGTAACACACTCAATCTTTTCTACATGTCCAAACAACATATGATCCTCTGATTTCTAAAGGTCATGCTAAAGGTTGATTTGGGTCATGCTCCCAAATCAACCTGTGGGTATTGTTAGGCACTCAGCAGGGTTGGGAGGAAGGAGATCTGGTCCACACTATAGTTTTCTGCTCTGAAGCCCACATCCAGGTAGTGTCAACTTGCTCCACATGGCAAGTACATAGCAGCTCATTAAACTTTCCTGAAAATGGAACAAGCAGTGCTTTCTTGCCCAAAATGTGAGTCTGTCTCCTTCAGACAGCTGTCTAGCACCTTTTTCCCATCAACTCACAGGTTGCTACTGAGCAACTGGCTGAATGGGGAAGCACCTTGGATTTCAGCTGTCTTTTGTGTTTGCACCTAAAGCTGAGCCTTATGGTCCTTCACATGCTTTTGCATTCCAGGAAGCCTCTGCAACTCATTTAGAATGTGGAGAATCCTAGAGAGGCCAGTCAAAAACTCAGTGCTGGGGAAGAATCCTCTCTTCTGTTCTTTGTGGGTTGCTACTGACTCCTGAATGAACATATTCCTGAGTGCACAAGTAGATTAATGTTAATAAAATTCTATTTTGATTATAACTACTTCTCTTTTAGGGTAGATTTAGAGTTATGGAAGTACCGTTGCTAAAATGCTTTTCTCACTCCCTTATTGCAGAGAGAGCTAGCAACCAGAAATAAATAGGTCAGTGGAATAGTTGAGCTGTTAAAAGGCCCAAAACTTCAAGCTGTATCAGAGGGACATGATTTTGAGTGGTTGGGTTAAACACTTTACCATAGAAACTGTTCTATTCTAGGGTCTGAGAATGTACAGGTGAACCTAACCTAGTTACCCACAAGAACTACTCCTAATATACTCTTCATGCCCTGGTTGATGCTGCAGCTGATCAATTCAGTGCAAAAACAATTTAATTTAGTAAACAGTATCAACAAAATTGGTAATTCCATGATGTAAGGGCAAACAGAGGCCTTGTTGACTCAATTT
Source organism: Ctenomys sociabilis (assembly GCA_004027165.1). Taxonomy (NCBI): domain Eukaryota; kingdom Metazoa; phylum Chordata; class Mammalia; order Rodentia; family Ctenomyidae; genus Ctenomys; species Ctenomys sociabilis. The sequence continues at coordinate 96,186 of PVKA01004326.1, forward strand.
TTTGCTTTCCCCCAAGTTGAGTTAAAAGTTCATAAGGGTCACCTGCAAAGTTTGGCATTTTATCCTCAGTTATTAGTATATTCCAGGAAGGTCAGAGAATGGGAACAGTGGCCTAACAAGGAAAATGAACTGCCAAGAAAACAGCAGAGATGTGCATTTTCTAAAGTTCATAAACTTTGAAATCTCTATTAAAAAATCTTTGAAGACAGACATGGTGGCATACTCTATAATCCTGGCTAAGCCAGGAGGATGTCGTTTGAGGCCACCCCAGGAAACTTAGCAAAATCCTATCTCAGAATAAAATAAAAGGGCTGGGTGCAGCTCATTAGCAGAGTGCTTTCCACGCCTGCGTGAAGGCCTTACTTGGCTTTCCTGCTTCTGCACCTTGACAAGTCTTTGAAGGGAGTGAGTCACTGAAGTATACGTTCTTGTCATTATGTCTCTGTCAGGTGTTGAGAATAACACTTTCTTAGGAAACCTTCAAGAAATTAACCATGTAGGTAGACTATCTCTTTAATGGATCTGTTGACTTTTTTTGGTTAAAAACACTTGTGTAAATTTATACTTTGGACAATTGCCACTGAACAAAATGTCAGATCTAAAGGTTTAGTTTGATTGATCACAACTGGCTTTCAAAGGTCTCACCTTCGACAACCGGCACACAGGGGGGTGAGGGTTCAAAGTAGTATATGAATTTCAGGGGAGACACATTCAGGCCATTGTATTTATAGTACAAGACTAAGTAATCAATGCATGCTTGTCACTCAGTTAATCAAATCTATACCCATTTATTAGCATCCAACTTTATGTTAGGCCCTGAAATCAGACTACCTGATGTGCATCAGTTCACTGTACCCAGAAAGCACACAGCAGCTCCCTGCACTTCTATCAGCTACTTTGGAAGGATGTGTCACTCGCCTCTCTATGTCCCAGTTCCTCTGTCTGCAAAGTGTATTAATAGAATCCACATCATAAGGGTGCTGTGAGAACCAAATGATACAGGTATAGGATTTAGAAAAGTGACTAGAACATAGTAAATGCTCAACAAATGTGTTAATGTGCCATATTAATATTCTATTTTATTTATGGACACGCTCAATGTGTTTCAGGCTCGCCAGAAAAGGAGTGCACAATGACTTTACTTCCTGTATCATGATTGTTTTCCCAGCCCTCCTCGCACTCCAGCTAGGCTTCTTGGTGATGGAATATTTACATTATCTTTCTCTCTCCAGATATGGTTTATATTTAAGAGCTCCAGAGTGGTCAGATCACCAGTCCTCAGATGGATAAATCATGGGGAGAGGAGCTGCAGAGAGGGCTACCGTGGGCCAGGTACTTACCGAAGGACACAAGCTATCTTAATTTCTAGGACAACTAAAGTTTCTTCACTTTATTCACTTTAGCATTTAATGTGATCAAACCATTTCCAAGCCTCTCAGTCTTCCCTGGGCTTTGAAAGGTCCAGTCTGAGGCCAAAATTAACCCTTGAGCCACTGAAAATGTGTGGAACTTACAAAGCGCTGCTTTCAGGCTTGCATTCTCTCTCTAGCCCTCCAGGTGCAGATGTGGTGACTTTTTTGAGCTTCAGACCTATCATCTGTAAACTGGGACAATGGAATCTGCATCAAATAGCTGTTAAATGTAAAGTGAGTGGGGCTAAATCCTATATCTGTATAGGATTCTCTGGCAAGCTCAAGGCCTGAGTTCAATCCCCAGTTCCACCCAAAACAAAACAAAACAAAACAATATACAAGGAGTGATTGAAAGATACAGGGAATGTTTAAATTTAAAAAAACTTATTATCGTCAAACACATACCACCGAGAATGATGTGTTGGAAGCAAGGAAAAACATTTGGAGTATGTTAAGGAAATTAATGACACGGTGCTTCTTACCCTAATAAATTTGTAAAATGTCAAGGTTGAGTGTATTTTTAATCACCACATGTTCATCAACCACTTATGGCAATTTCTGTCAAAAACATAGTATGTGTCCTTTTCCATCCTACTTGACTCATCTGGCACCATGAGACTTCTGGCTCTTCCCCATAGTCAAAATGACCACAGAAGGTAAATATTTCAGATAGATTTAGAACACAAAAGCAGCTATGACAGCACAACTAAAGACATTCATCAGGACGGCATGGTGGTACACACGTATAATCCAAGCACTCAGGAGACAGAGGCAGGAGGATTGCTGTGAATCAAAGGCCAGCCAGGGCTAACCTAAACCAAAATAATACTCTGTCTCAAAAAAGAGACACCAATCAAACCAGACTTCCAAAACTGCTTTAAAAAGTGGTAAGAATATTATAAGTATGTTTGATGCCAGAGTGATAACAGGTTCTGGCCCAGTACAAATTGTCAAATTATCATGGCCCTAATTCAACGCGGTGGAATCTCCAAAACAATAGCTTATCTTCCCAATGACCACCTCCTCCTCACCGCATCCAGCCCTGGATACAGCTTCCTTTGTTACCTTCCCCGCCCACACAAGGGAGCCTCCAATCAGCTCCCTGTGTGTCACTAAACCTGCCCCTAAACTCCGCCACTAGCAGAAGTCCATAAAGTCTCAGCCTCCCTGTCTCAGGTCAGAGGATCTGCCCATCTCCTTCCCTTCGGTACTCTCCGTTTCTTCACAGTTAATAAGGGTGCCCCTCCCCTGCCCTTTATTTCTGCTTCTCTGCCATCCTGCTGCCACCACTGCCAATAAAACCTGACACGAAGTATGGGGATATGAATGGCAACACAGTTTCAAAAACTTTAAATGTTCATTACATTTGATGATCATATTATCTAAAGGAAATGAAATCAGTGTGCCAAACAGTTATGTGCAATCCCATGTTCATTCCAGCGTTAGTCACAATAGCTAAGATGTGGAAGGAACCCATGTGTCCACCAACTGATGAACAGGTAAAATATACGTGCACACAAGCAGTGCAATACTATTTTGCCTTTAAACAAAAAAGGAAATCTGTCATTTCCAACAGTGTGCATGGATCTGTAGGACATCATGCTAAGGGACACAGCCCAGGCAGAGAAAAACAAGTACTGCATCATCTCTCTCAGATGTGGAATATTTAAAAAACCTGAGCTTAGAAGCAGAGAGTAGGGTGGTAGACTAGCTGCTGGGGGCTGGCGGGTGAGTGAGAGGGTGTTGGGGAGATGTTACTGACAGCTAATTATGTACTTGAAAGTGATGAAGAGAGTAGATTTTAAAGCGTTGCTTCCCTAAAATACATGATCAGTACGTGAAAAAAAAAATTATTCAAGGCAGAATTTCCAGTTAACCAAAAATTCTAATTAGTTGTGTTCTTTTTTTGAGATTTCTCTGCAAAAAAAAAAAATAATAAATAAGTCTTAACATTATATCTTTTAAATTTTAAGTTATTTAAAAATTAAAGTCTGTTATTTAAAATGAAATTTTAAGTTATTTAAAATTTGTTATATTTTTAAAAACTATGTCTAACTGTTTGGGAAAGATAATGAATGAAATAATTGGATCTGAAAGTTAAAAAGCATTTAAAAGCTTTCCTGGGTGACACCCTTCTGTCCCTGAAGGGTGCCGTGTACTATCTGGATGCACCAAGAGCACCACCGGCTGGGAAGGGAGGCTTCTCGGTGTCTTGATGCTGCCACGGTCAGTGCCAGGACAGGTTACACCACGTGGGGAATTTTGTCTTTCTGTGGAGTCCTACAAAGAGCAGCTCTTTCAATGTAAGAGTGGCTGAACACACACCAAAGATTATTTCAGTTCCTCCCATCAGATTAGCCCAGAGGCCTGCGTGGTGGCGTCCCCCGTAAAATCCCAGCCCTCAGAAGGTGGGAGCGGGATGGTTGCTATGAGTCCCAGGTCAGCCTGACCTACCTAGCAAGACCTTGTCTCAAAAATAAATAAACAAATAAATAAATTAGTCAAATGTTGGGGGTTTCTGGGAATAAGAATTTAATCCCAGGAGGAAAAGTTGTGATATTAAGTATTATTCTTTTTTTTTTTTTTTTTTTTTT